>PDGT01000026.1:2552211-2726338 GCA_003671415.1 Megathymus violae
TAATAATAATAATAATAATAATAATAATAATAATAATAATAATAATAATAATAATATGCCTTATAATATAGTAGAAATGCATTTTTTAATACTTTTAAGGTCTCACTAAAACGTGGACGGGGCCACCTAATGTTAAGCAGACACCTTCGCCTCCATAGGCGAGTGTTGCTGTGTTCTTGCGGCACATGTCCATACATGTGCAACCCGAGAGGAGTTGTCAAAAAACAGCAAACAACCTTCTCTAGGTAATTTGATATGTGTACCACGTATTCTCTTATGTTATTAGTATATAAAATGATATAACACGTAATAAAACTTCCAATTATAATTTTTATGGATATTATATGAACTCCATTAACATATCTTCTGTTTAAAATAAATATACTAAAATTATTTCCCAACCGTATCCTATGTAACTGAGTTGCAGATATACTCGTATCTATCATAGATTCAGTGTATTTGCCATAGTACATAGCACTAATATCAGATAATAACCAGAAAAATATACAGATACTATCAGATATCAGATAAAGTACAATAATAAGAAACAATAATATTGTATTTTTGTTGAATTTTATGCACTACTAACTCTAAATGTACTCCCAATTAAACCTTTTTTAATTGAATTTATTTAACTCTAAATACGTACCATATTATTTATATTTTCATCTCTCAAATCCGTGTCTAAAATATTCAAGAGTAGAATTTTGCCCATACTAACATTTTATGTTTTTCAAGCGATTAAATGTTACATTATAATAACTGAAAATGATAAAATTGTCTTCACGACATTCGTAAATTTATATCTAATCACCGAGCTCAATGTCGCCGATCGTTCGCTTCCAAAAGGTATGGCGGGTGACGGTTATGATAAAATAACTACATTTCTGGCGCCGCTGAGTCTCCTTACTTCTGTCCCCTCTAAATCTTATAGAAACACGGTGTCATAATGCAAGCAAGGCACAAACATGTCTACGTGCGCCAAGCTTGTTAAGTGGTTTGGAAGAAAAACATCAGAAAACTTTTCTTATTGTCGCGGGCCATTTGAGACAGTATTAGTGGAGGAGAAGCGTTCAACAAACGCCCTTCTAAATAATCCAAATCGTCGAAATGTTTCTGCACGTTATTAATAATAAACAATGTTTATATTAGCGTAGTGTCCCAAGAATAATAAGCAAATTGTTGAAGAACGGCGAAAAAAAAAACGTCCAGCGACGGGACTTCACGAAGTTAACAAAACATCCCTCGTCTCGGCCCGCAGGTTTGTAGCCGAAGCTTCGTAATAATAACCTTTGTAATTCTGCAAGTAAAACTCCATAAGATTTTTAAGTATACCTCAAAGGGAGTTTGCCGTCTTTCTTTATACATTATGAAACGATCTGTTTTTTTTACTCTTTTATACATTTTGACACTTAATATTTTTTTAGTGAATCCCTTATTTTTTTACTTTTTAATGTAAGAAGTATTAATCACAATAAATCAAATACATGCAACAATAACTAAATAAATTGAATTATTTAAATATGGAAAGTGATGTGGTGTAAAAATCATGTTACTATTGTATCAATATGAAATGATTTAAAACTATCAAAAAAGTATGAAGATAGTAGTAGGTAATGAAATAGATTACAAATAACTTAATATATAATTGATCATTGATTTGAGTTTTTCACATTATAATCTGATATTTGAAAATACACTATGTCATCTAAGTATATAAATAATTAAACAAATTATTCAAGAACGACTATTTTGTAATGTAATCATACAGCAAAGTTTTAAGGTTATATGTGAAGTTTCAAGAAAACTTGTCTGCAGTGGAATCTTTTGGCGGATGTAAATTTGAAAGCGTTTTAGGGAAACGGCGATGACGTCGACAGGCGTGAACCGGCGACGTATGTCCCTGTTGATGTCTCGAGTTCGACTATGTTCACCCGGCCGGTTCATTCGACTCGCCCCGAGCCCCCGTGCCCGACCCTAGCTCCGGAACGCTGCGAATATTTTTTTGTGGGGACATCATAATAATAGCTCTGTATTACTTCAGGAGAAATTCCAAGAAGTTTATAACTCGAGATGAGTTTCGTGTTCCTTGTCATAAATAATAAAGCGGTCGTCGACTACAATGTTGTGCAGATTTTAAGTGAAGTAAAAATTCAGGGAATAATTTTTCATTTCTGGGTCTCGAGTTAAAAGAACTTGGAAGTTTCTTAAATTAATGAAGATTTTGTAGAACCTGTGCAATGCCTTTGAGTTGATTGATAGAACTTCGTTAATAGAACTAAACGAAGCTAATAAATTATTTTGTTGTTTACTGGAACACTAATAACCCATATAAGTATATATAAATATATATATATATATATATACATACCTATATATGATATAATATATATATATGTATATAGGTAGTTTGTATTCATCGGGAAAGATAAAACAATTATAACGTTTTAAAATGTATGACGTGTTTTGTAAATAGGCGAATGTTGACAATATAAGTAGAAGCATCTCTGTGCATGAACAGTTGAAACATGTTTCGCGTGATCGAGCCGTTTGTTATTTGTCGCATAATGTAGAAGGGTGACTCGCCGTTATTTGCCGCGGCGCTGTCGCGCCACCACATTCTTTTCATACAAGCTACATGATAAATTGCTTAGAATAAAATAAAAAATGTTTGTTGTTTTCAATTCGATGACTTTGAATCGAAGCAGGCGAAGTATGTATCAATCTGATATCATAAATTTCGCTTAACGTTCAAACTACCAGCTAACACCGCGTCGAAGTGGAGGCACTATTCTCTGCGCTGTCTACAGATTCTACTTAAGTTAATGGATAAGTTACCGAGGTACGGAGTTTACTTTGTGTTTTCAGGTAGACGGACTTGATCGTGAAGTTTTCTACGTTAATTTGAACAAGTCAAGAGATTCACAATCCTTCAGTTGAAATTAAGGAATAACTCTTTTGTAATGTTGATTTATGATTCAATAATATTTGTTGCATCTACTTTCTTATAAATAAACAAAAAAATATATTATTTATTATAATTATGTGATAAAAAATTAATTATTTCTTATGTTTATTGTATTTAAAATAAAGGTTATATTTGGGTAAAGTCATGATTCATGTAAGGTGGTATTCATAGTATGCGGTGACAAATAACAACAAAATTGCGACTTATTTCCAAAAAAGCAACTCCCCCAAAACTTTTTCCGCCTAAGGAATTATGAAGATTAGCATAACAAAGTAAGCTGAAACTGTGTTCGAAGAATGCGTCACCTTTGCGTCGTACCGACGGTAAATTTATATAATTTAAAAATAAAAGTTTTTGGTAAGGACATAAATGGTAGCAATGTATAATTATGTAACGTGGGAAATACAGTTTCGTGAACAGAGACAGGTAGCCAGCCCTAGCACACACACGCCTTACGACCAAGTGGAGACGCGCCGGTCACTCGCTTCCGCTTCCAATTACGCTAATGGAATTTATTTCATTGCAAACTCATGCTTCTTCAACTGGAACTACTGTACACTTAGAGTGCTCTTATGTAGAAACTTGCTAGGTAACTCTATATTACAGTTTAATACGATAATTGTCATAGGACTAGATGTTATATCATCCCAGAGTTATAGTAATATAGGTGCCAAGATCGTAGAGTTTGTAAGCAGGGCAGTGAAGGGATGATGTAAAAGAAGTAACCTACAAAATTTATAGATAGCCTTAAGAAGTTCACTATATGCACATTAATGTCATAGAGACTAAATATATGGGGTAATACCTGCATTTATTTAATTAATATTACGACATGGAATATGATCAGTGAAATTATAGTCAAGACAAAGTCATATCAATTTACATAACTAGTGCTATCTCGGTGATTTTCGCGATACGCAGACTATGCTTTGTAAAGCCACAAGAATTTAGGACATTAATTAATCAAATATTCTTCAATAGAAAGTAAACAAGGATGAGTATATAAAATACTCTCAAATTTATGATATAATAGTATACTACCAAAGAAAGCAGCAAACAAGTTTTAAGAAAGATTATTTCTATATTTGCCGCAAAATATCAGTTGAAAAACCGTAAGTGTTCTTGTCCCGAAGCTTGCTCACCTATAAGAAACCTCCCCTCAGCAACTAATATTAGTCAATTAGGTATTCAGAACGCGCGCCGCACACCCCGCGCAGAGTCTGCCGACTACGGCCTGGCCGCTTCAGCTAATCTGTCCTGTGTGCACGGTTCTAACGATATTGAGTTTCTATAAATACTTCTATTACTATTGCACTTTCTTTCACATGGTTCGTATTTTTATCAAAAAGCAATTAATTTTCATAACTAACGTTTAAATAAAAAAATTGTTCACTTGACTTATAAATGATATTCGAACTTCAACAGCAAGACTTAATTAAACATGTAACAGGTTTCTTTGTAAATGTTTTAGTATAATTTTATAGACAGCTATGGAAGTAATAACCGCTAGGCTCAAATCTCACTTAAGAATGCAAACGGTTAAGGCATTAGTCCACCACCCTAGCGAAGTTTAATTTGGCAAACTTCAGACCTTTCAGAACATTATGGAAAGTTTGATCATAGTATTATCCTTCTCCGCAACAAGTGACAATTAGTTTATAATGCGCTCATTCGAATCCATGCTCGTCATTCAGGAAACAAACGTTCTAGCGTCTCTGATAATACAAACCATTATTTGCTACCATACAGTCTGCATGGTATTAAATAGCTACTCCAACCTATCGACCAAATTAAATTCAAAAACAAATTAAGAAATAATTCGTGTCGCACAGAGATTCTAAAGAAAAACATGTAGTGGCTATAATCCGAAATACTTACATATATCTATTAGACTGCTGTGTGCTACATTTTATATCCAGAGTCAATAAAAACCTATATTATAACTTTTATATAGATAAAAAATATTCCGATACTAGGACAGCCCTGCTTTTGACTCTACCTTAAGTAATACAATACAACAACTCGCAGATTTAATGGTAAATGACGTAGAGTAAGAAGGGAAATGGACTTCTTTTGCACGTTCCAAGGTAAAAAATGGTGAAAGCGCCAAGGATTTGGATATTTAATCTTGAGTTATGTCATGCCAATGCAAGGTGTAATGAAATAATTACAAGTTCAAATGCTACTTCGATATCAATAAATAATGATAATTAAAAGAACTCTTTAAGCACTGTAATTTTTTTTATATTTTTTATCATTATCTAAACAAATATTAAAATTATAACGGGACCAAATCTGTTCATTAAATATTTTTTGTAAATTTTAATATAGGTAGGCTTCGTTATCTATATTTTATTTATCTATTTTTAGGACCTTTGTCTGTATGTCTGTCAGCCTTATAAAATAACCACTTATGAAAGTAAAATCAATGAACAGATTTGGATGATACTTGGCGTATTAGTAAGTTATGTTATGGATCAATACTTTTGATCGCGGAAAATGGATCTATTCCCGAGAAATAGGAAATAGAAGTTAATATGGACTAATGTCCATATAAATTGTATTTACCATATTAATGAAATCCATCCATATTAATAAAATGTTGACAGCCCTCTACAGCTAATGTGTTTCAAATTTTTTTTTACTTTAAAAACAAACCTAAAACAATGCGGGTACTTTCTTTAAAAATAACGCGTCTTGTTGAAGCAAAGCAAGGACCGGTTACTAGTATACAATAATATTAATTTCAAAGAAGCATGTCATGTGAAGATTTAAACAATCATCTGTTATTGTAGTAAACTTTAACAACAGATTTTAATGAGAATACCAGTTCATAGCAATTGAATTATTGTATTGCCTCAGTCCATAATAAATGTGCTACTAAAAAAATTCGATTTCTGGAGGTGAGAAAAATTCAATTAAAAGTACCTGTAAAACACAATCATATGTAATAGGTACAAGTGAAACATGTAAAATTGAAAAATCAAACTGGTTTTGCATTAGCAGAACGTCGATTCTTTAACATGATATGAAAAGACGAATCTTCCAAAACTCAACGCCACGAAACTGTGCCTTAACGATTTCTTGTAATTTAATATAACTCCTAAAAGGTCATAGAGAATATTACAATCGTTTGAAAAAGTGCAATTAAATCAATGTGATATTAATAATCTAATATCATTCAGGAAGTTTTTCAGGACACAAGCTGCACTGGGCAGACGCGAGCGGTGAGGGGTGCGCGGCGCGCGCCCTGAATATCTAATTGACTAATATTAGTTGTAAGGCAAGGTCCCTAGAGGTGAGCACAAAACTTTGAACAAATACCATGTAGGTTTCTTGTTTTGTGTCCTATGTCCATTTTGTATATAAGTTGAGAAAGGTCATCGGTCAAAATCGTGTACAAAGATGACCCTGTAACTCAGTGAATCTACCTGCGTAGTGAACGTTTCCGGGATCGTTTTCCAGCCTGAGTGCATGATTATTCAACAAATACGAGTATAACTTTATTTCTGGGTATCGATTGTATTTGTCGTATTTGTATCGTGTGGACGTGCATTAAATTGATTGAATTTAATTTGAATTACCTTAGCCTTTTAAAATAGCTGACTACTGTCGAACCTGAATTCTGCATCGAAACTAATTTAATAGACGACAACGCATAGAGGATTGAGTGTAACACACTGTCAAGCATACGAAACAATCGATCGATTTAAGTGCAGTTAAATACCTTAATTTTCTAACTCAATTAGAAGCCTAATTGCCACATACCAACTATGATAAAACATTTATGATAGATAAATAGAATTAATTAAAACAGTGCTAGGTATTTTTGTAAAACAATAATCGTACTTCTACTTAATAATCTACATTCGCGTGCAAAATTTATTTATTCAAACATTGATATGTATTCTCAGTTTGGTATATATAATGTTCACTAGGTTTTTCTACCGCACAGAAAAGTAGAAGCTCCCTTCAAAGCATTCTTGGCCGTTACGACTTTTATCTGAGGAAATCTTTCTGCTCTCTGCATAATTCATAGCTATGAAGTTGAAACCAAAGTCGTAAAAGAAATCGCTCTATGATTTCATGTCTTCGGCGGCAAACTTTCTACTTGCCTTTCGTTAAACCAGTGTTATGGTAAACCGTTGTAGAGAGAATTTTTATAGTTCAAAACATCTTGCATGAAAGTCATAATCATTCTCCACTATAATTACAAATTTATATATTGAAATTTAACTATAAAAAAATAACACAAGCAGCAAATTTTTAAAAGTAGCTGAAAAATAAATTAAAATATAGATTAGCATCAAACGTTACAAATAATTTACGTTTATGTTACAAGTAAAATATATCTTTACTTTACTAATATATTTACTTAATCATCACTAAGCACAATGTGCATTTTTAATTGACTTCATTTAATTGTTTTCAATTACGAACGCATACTTCTTAGATCCAATTACGGAATGCATTTGTACAGTGAACAGACACCCCTACCGTTTGATTTGAGTACCACAATAACAATCATAGTGACGGTTTGTGCCAATTTATAACCAATAGGCAAGTGAGAATTCACTTATGTAATTAAAATTATATTAAACAAAAAAATTCCCTTACATTTGAGACATACGATGGTAAATTTTGAATATGAAATTCAATTCAATGCTCTTAGACTTACATGGTTTTAACTCAAAGTATCTACCGTAACAACAAATATATATATAAGCCATATTTGGATCTACTGTTATTTTGCTACTTTTGACAGTTGACTGTTTAGATTATTTTGACCTCTTACAATGTTCAACAAATTCTCGCGTTAATTTTGTTGAGTGATTTAGGTACGTCCCAGTGTATAAGTGTTTTGAAAACTTAAATCTGTTCATCGACCTCTGGGGCTGACTGTACATACATATATTAACAACCTTTAGCTCAGTTGGTAGTGACCTCGCCCGCCGAACAAGGTGTCCCGAGTTAAATCCCAGCCGGGGCAGACATTTATGTCACAAATAATTGTTTTTCTGTGATGTTTAATATAATGCAATTATATGTTTCACGTTACCATGTTATGTTTTTCTTGGGAGAATTATAAAAAAAAATACAAAATACATATAAGCGTGTCCCCGAAATCTAATTCTAAATTGATAGCCAACGCGTCTGTGATGATTTGATATTACGAATATCCATAGGCGGCAATCAATGCTCATCAATAAGTGAATCGTTAGTTTGTTTGTCAGCTATAGACATAGAAAATAAACGTTTGCTCCACCCAAAGGTCGAAAAAACACCATTTCGATTTTTAAGTCAAACTGTTAAGAGAATCTGTCCTATGGACAAAAAAATATTCATGAAAATAAGTAATTTACAATAAAGTGTGATAAATAAAATAAATTAACTTTTCTAGGTAATATCACGATAGGATAACATTTGTAAAATAATTCAAAGCGAAGTTAAACGAGGCTCCGAACGGCAATAATTGCGGCGAGTGGTTTCTCATGACCTTATCTCATATTTTTGTTTTTCGCATTTCCGGAATCCAACGTTATGTCGAAAGCTCCTTTGCAAGAAACGCTTTAAAGCAAATTCCAAAAATATTTTAATAATATCGAGATTCTCCGGATTAAACTTGTATTAATTTCACAGCCCTCTTTATTTTTATTTAAATCTTTACAGTCTTAAGATTCAAAGCGTTATCAGTTTTCACGCAGTTTTGAATCATCTTAAATTATTATGATGTTGTAGAAAATTACATTAAAACATACGAAAAATTATGAATTAATGATACGTAAATGCAACATTGATGCCACATAACATTATTTCGCTTAAATTCCAAATATTTCCAAATCTGAAAACATAAATATACATCAGAATCTATTATATGAACCAATCGCCCGTTAAGCCAAATGGCTTTTATTTAAACCTTTGACTTATGTGTCACAATCGAATCAATGTATTTACTTATATATATTATTATTATATACATATACATTGCGTTACAAATACATATATAATAAATGTGATTTCCTTTAACAACAAAGGTCCTTTAGTTAGTAGAAACCCCACAATATTAAGAGTATCTGCAAAAATATACGTAGTAAAGTGCACGTAGAAGATCAGTATAAACATTTTTTTGTAAACGGGTTTATGATGTTAATATTGTTACGCTTCTGCATACATAATTCGTTCGTATCCGTTGTCATGCGTTTGCTGTTTAAGATAATTATGTATTAAGTATGTTAATGGGTGAGGGTTATGTTATCAATCGTTTGTGCGGCGCCTGTTAGAAATTATCTAAGGTATAAACGGCTTCACCGATTGTGATCATATTCGTATATTATATTTCAGTAATAAACATTTCCTCATGGTTTGAGTGTTTATTATTTGAAACTAGGCTTCGACGTATAATCTGTCACATATATGTGCTCCGGATAGGAATCGAATTAGGGTTTCCGCAGGGTAGGGCTCTTAACTGGAATACAAGGACGACCAGTTTACTAGGGATTTATTTGTCGTTTAGTTTTTCCATCCATTTAGTTCTAGCTGTATTATATCTGATAGATGGCGCTGTAATGGAATGAATAACACATGTATATATTTATAAAAGTGATAGAACAGTGTCTGCAGGCCTAGCTAGTAAGATATTTATTGAACATTTTTTTTTTATTTATTTGTTTACAAAATTTATATAAAAAATACACAATTACAACAAAGAAGAACAAGAATTTCAACATTGAGGTAAATTAAACAGGAGAAAAAACGTAGCCAAAGGAAAAATAAGGCTTGTTATTTCATTGTAACTTTTAAAAAAGTAATTATATTAAAAATATAAGTGAGCCTTTATCTTCGTATTATTATCATAAAATCGTGAGCCAGCACGGCTGATTAATTTAAAATTATAATTTGATTAGCTTTGTCGTTTGTAAGATGAGTATGATTCTTGCAATAACAATTATTTAAGACAAATACTCGTAGGAAATTCCGCTGTCTGACATTTTTGTTCAATTATACTTTGATTATCTCCGACTTAATTTATGGTAACGAATAACCGTCCATCCATTTAAGCAAGCTGCTGCCAATATTAAATTCTTAAATCTTTACAGAAAAGAAATATTAAAATTATACCCTATTTTCTCATTTTTAATATGTACCTGCCTAACAGTAATTTATTTCAAAAGAAAGTCATGCTTAAGCACACCATCAGACGAAATCATAAATTGTTACAAGTTAATCTTATTTACCAACATATTTTGTTACAAGCCTTCTATATTAATATTTTATAACAATAGGTAAATGCAAAAAATACACTCAAATAGGTACATCAGAAGCAACATAAAACCTCCTTCCACGAACTCTCTCGGTAATAACAGAACTATATACGTAAACTCATAATCGTCTTTACTTAACATTGTGTGAAATCTATTCTGCTTTATACTAGTACGCGCACATGATCGCAGAGATTCATATTCAGCAAAATCCGATCTTGCTGATTCAATCTAAGTAAGGTATTATGATACAAATAAAGGCAATCTCCCCATGAATCGGACCGTGTGCCTGCCTAATCCCGTAATAAATCATCATTTGAACGAATAATCATTATAAAGCCAGCCGTGGCAGCGCATGGAGAGAGCGGCGACGATGGCCGATCACTGCCATACATCATGTTGCGATTACATGTATCAAATAAACATTACGCCGGCTCGCCTTCGCACATTATACGGAGGGAACTTGTGCGGTTTTACCCAGATATTATATTACATGAGATTATAATAATATAGACGTGTTTGGCGTGATAACCACATGTTGAACAAAAAAAAGTCGATGGCTAGAAGAGCTGCATGTAAAATTGAATTTACAAAAACATTTCTACATTTCTATGCTTTGAACCAAATGAAGTAACTAAATAATATTATTCCGAATGACCGAATTTCATTCAGTTTAAATAAGAAAGATAAACGCACACTGTGCGCTATGGTGCAATGTTGGATGGACGTATCAAACAAACAGGTTAGGTACAGTCTTATCTTTGATGTGATCCCTAAATAACAAAAATGGTGTACAAAAACGCCGCAGTATCTAACGAATGATACTGTACTACTGTACCTTAACATCGACTACAGATGACGTAGCGCTATATGAATAAATACGGATGTTATTGTTTGTACCGCCAAGATAAATATAGAGGTGTATAGAGGTAATAATAAAAAGCGTAAGAAGTTCATTACTGAACATTATTAATACTCGGTAAAGTTGTAGATTTTATATAACAACCACAAAATATCGCTTAGATATTACATGATTCCTTACATATAAACATTAAAAATATATCAAGATATAAAAATTCAGTATTACATTCAAGCATATTGCCTCACGAGTTCATCTAGCTACGCAGTGATACATTTAGAATGCACATATTCCATTTTAATATAACGTTAGAACGTTATGGTACAGAAGTGAAATTAAATATACCTTCCTCCCTCGTCCAGAATATTGAGATGCAATCTGTGGTACAGCAGAGCAAGTTTAAAGTTTCAAATTTGAAATCAAACTCAATACGCTGACTAATAAAAGTAACTTAAATAAGACCTAAACTTATTATTATATTGTAAAATAAATTTCACAGCTAAGTCATTTATATTTTAAGTCATTTTTGCACACTAACCAACGTAAGGCGTAAAACAAAACACACTACAAAAGTTAAAATACATCCATCACTGGTTCATTCGCCATATTTTAATAGAGATGTCCATGAGTAATTTTTTCTTAATTTGTTGACACATTACAACTTTTCATAGGACGAAGATATTTATAAAGTATTAGGCCTTACTAAAAAAATGAATCCTAATGAAAATTTACTAAATTCTATTATATACTTGCTTGAAACACAAAAAGAAATAAATAATACTTAAATCGTTTATTGACTATAAAACATTTACATAATCCGTATTGTTAAAAATCTCTTTGGTCGAAATGACGTTCCAGGGACGATACTACATAGATTCAATATTACATTCCAGTTATTAAATTGGACATCGAAAATAAAATAGTTGCTGCATTAATACTTGCATTGCCAGTCACCCACGTCAAATATAGCATACAAAGAATGAGAAGCGTGTACGAAAAAATAGATTTATCTGCCAACACTCCATTAGAAGGGAGTGCTCAGATTTTTCGTTTTTGTCTATAGGGGAAAGCTAACGCACTTCGGAGGAATTCATATTAATGACATTATTTTTTTGATAATAATAATACTCTTTATTGTACACTATGCCACGGATATGATAAAATAACAGTTTAAGTAAGTTTTTATACAATAGGCGATTTCATCCAAACATTCAAGTGACAAATTGTAAATTGTCAAAAGTATAGGAATATTATAACTAGGCAAGGTGTACCAGCTAAGAATAGAGCAACATTATTTAAATAGGAGATGGCTTACATGCAAGTAGCAATATATTCAGTATAGGATAGAAACAAAAATTAATAATACCTACCTTCTGCATCCTTAAAAACGATTAATGTTAAACTGAAAGTTTAGGGGATGTCCTTATAGGTATTTAAAAAAGAGACAACATATTTTCTATTAAAGTTTTCTCTGAAGTTTACTAAAGCTTTCCTATAGGCCTCGATGGTTGAAAATTTTGTAACTCCGCCTAACCTAAGGGCGCTGTTCCACGATATGTTTTTCCACAGCACAAGGTTACGTTACCACGCTTAATTTACAATCGATGTTTATCGAAACTGCATCCATAACTGCAAATGATGGTCGACGATGTATCCTATTGGAAGACAAGTACACCTGGTCCCTTCTATTGAGATAAACGGAGACAGATTAATTTGAATTTTTATATACAGTGGAAAAATAAGAAACATTACTTAGTTATAATATTTATAATACACATATATTGAATCCTTGACCATAACACCACTTGAAGGTAAGTGGTGATCAAGTCTAAAATGTTGTACACACTAACATATAAAAGCCTATTCGCTCTCCTCTTAAGGATTCTCACATCCTAAGTTGCCGGGAAAACCGCCAAATAAATAAACAGTAGAGCGTAAATAATTAATTATCGTTTTGAAAGTCGTTTATACAGCCATTATTGTATAATGTAAATCAAATGTCTCCCCGGCGGGATTTTGAATTTAGCTACGGTTTGTTATATACGAATTAAAAAAATAAAATCTAGTTAACCCCGTTTAAGACGAACGAGGGGTCCCATGATTGTTGTGATCCGTTTTAAAAAGAATTTATATTTATGATGTTACAGAAAATAATAAAAAATATTCCCGTTGTACAGAAAATATTTTTGTTGTTCAAATATCAATGTATACCGATAGCGTCCTCTAGTGGCAAGCAACAAAATAATAGACAAAATATACCAATTTTCCTGGTAATCGGTTGAACAGGATAGACGTTGATGTACTTCAGTGCCATCTAGTAGTGAATGACACTAAATAGCTTATAAACCTGCATTAAAAATGTCGATCTTAGTCGATCAACCGAGTTCAACAAGTGCAGGCGCGGGTGGTATTGGTAGGTGACCGCTAGCGGTGAAATTTCTTAAGCGTACCGTGCTTCGGAAGGCATAGTGAACCGTCGACCCTTCTTGTTATGATCAGTTAGTAAAAAGCCATGCCGGTGGTATCAGACTGATTCAGAACTCCTCCACCAATCAGTCGTAGAACAGCGTGGTGGAATACACGTTAGGCCTCTTAAATTCCTAGGAAACACTTTTAGTAGGCTGCTAATGAATTCAAGCCACATGCCAATTTTTATGGGGAATCGTCAAACGGTTTTAAATTTTACTAACTTCAAACGTTGACTAAATCTCTTTTATATAAATAAATCTACTACATAATAAAAACCTCTTATCATTGCGGATATGATAACTTATTAAACACTTCCTGGAATCCACCCTTATAATACTATAATCAGATGCGGTCCACATTACGAGTATCCAGGGATAAAATATTGATTCGGTTTCCACTTCGTAATTTAAATTTTTTTGTAGGAACGGTGGCGGGGCGCCCCTAATGCTCGCAAATTAAAAGGCGCGGTGTTCTCGAGGGACTTCTATTTTGCGTCGGCAAAGATTTGCGGAGGGTCCCGTGGGCTATTCTGTATGGTTGACAACTCACAATCGATCATTAATTACATTTAGTATGTAATATTTACGCCACATGTCACCATACTTATTCCCATAACGAATCCCCTACTTATTAAAATACATAATACCCATATGTGGCACGTGAAGGTTGGTTTTGAAGTAAAAGTATCAAATAAGTATTCTTTACTTTTTTATGTAATATAATACATAAATATATTTATGGCACTCAAATTCAAAATTCAAATTAAAAATTATTTAATAATTTATTTAGATATTTATTAAATACACCTATGCGCATAATTTTTTGCTTCTTCAAGATGCCTTTTCAAGAAAATGCTTTGATGAAAAAATGGTGAAATAAACTTTATATTTTTAAATCAACATATACCACAATTACAAAGTAGTTTCTGGCGGTCTGAGAGCGGCCCCCCCATCCCGCGCTGGCAGAACAGGGTGTCGTAAGAGGCGACAGAAACCGGCCAGCTTGGTGATAAGTCTTCGTGTAAGGATTATATTATCAGTATTATTATTAAGTCATTAATATTATTACTGGTGTTATTATCCTTCCGTTAAGCCTGCCTCGATAGCTTTCACCCTTCTGCTTTTTGTCAGCTGCCAAACGACTTATTCTGTCTTTCGGCTGGGGCCTTGAGAGCCAGTACTTTCTTTCATACCTTTTTCGCATTACCTGACCGACAACGCAACAGGTCTTGCTGACCTTTATGGGCGACGGTAACCACTTAACATCAGGTATCTTGTCTGCTCGTTTGTTGGCTATTAACATTAAAAAAAGTAACCTGGGCAGAATCGGTTACGGCACAATTATTTCCAGGCTTCACGTACGTACGTATTACGTTAGGCGTACGTTTATTTGTATATTCATCTCTACAATAATATCCTTTTATTTTCTGTAATTTAAAATTATTGTATTACATTACATTTAGGTATTTTATAAATACACTGGAAGGTTTTAGAAGTCATTCGAATCTAGTAAGTATTCTAATAAAATATTATTAGACAGCTAACTAATTAAGAAATACCGCTTATGTTTGGCACGAATGAAATAGTTGCCAGTCAGGGAAATAATAATTCTGTGCAATCATACTCGTACAATACAGACGCAAACGGGAACGCGTGTGTAGATAAGCATCTGCTGAGTGGTCCCCTTGTGTTTTCCGATCGGCGCGCGTACTGTCGCTATTAATTCCTGAGCCCTGTCACAAAGCTAATACTCACGCTTGGACGTAATGTGATGTATTTGCAAGTGAAATATTATAAGCATAGTCAATTCGCTACTATGGAAACATACATATTTATAAAGAATGTTTATTAATACTGCGACGATAAGTAGGCAGAAATCTTTTTATGTTTGCGCCAGAAACATTATTTCTCTGATAAGTACTGACGCTCCACTGAAGCTCCAGAGCGATTGGTTAGAGAAAATAGAGAAGATTGGTCAGTCAAAAACTTACAAGCACTCTTTCGCTCCGTTACTTTGATATCGATCGTTTACTCTTGTGACTACGATTGAGTTCAATAATGAGGATATGATTGGTGAGTTTAGTGAAATTACTGAGTGATTTACGGATTACTGTAAAAAGTTATAAAAATATAATATGTAATGTGACTACTTGATTCTGTTTTCAAAGATTTTATATAAAAATTATAGTACTGCAATAGTAAGACATAAATATATGTATAACCAGTACAGATTTGTGGAGAGAATTAATTGTCGATCAAGGGATAGGTTGGAAATTCTTACGGCGCTCGGACTCCCATTCCATCCAACCGCCGACTGTCCCTGACCTTGCGTAAATTTCTAGAGCATTTGAAATTAAGCCAAGTCACTGTATAAGTATTTAATATTCACTAATTCGGTAGTGTTAACGTAAAAAAAATATTTATATAACTAGACACATAAGCAATTGAAATTTTAAATATTTTCTTACACAAATATTTTGTACTAACAAACTGCCCTTTTACCAGAAAAATTACTCCTTACGCTTAGAAATAGCAACTGTATTGTTTTAGGATTGCATTTTTCTTGTTATATGAGTCACAAATTAAAATATTAATTTATAACTTTTTTATTAATGGACGGATTGCAATGAACTTTAAGTATTAAGTGATGTTTACTGCAATACATTAGTGACAACCAGAACGAAATCGGTTAAGCCTTTCACACGAAGCGATCAATTACAATCTTACTATACGAGTATATACAGATAAGCTTAAAGGGTGTTATTTAATACAATCGATTGGTACATAACTTTTAAGTTATCTAAAAAACGACGTTTGTATACCTAAGTTGCTCTATTAAAAGAATAATAAAATTAATGAATAATACAACAAAGCGTTTCAAAAGAGCGATTTTATGAAACAAAAAATAAGAGTAGGTACATGCGCTTACTAATTTTGTGGACTTATCGATTAGATTATAATTTAATCATGGAGAATATTATAGCCAGCCTTAACATGTTGAGATTTTTTCACAATACAAAAATAATCATTAAACGACCCTACTACCCAGATCGTAACTTGCCTGACGATTTGGAGTTCTGGGTTCCATTTCTGACCGAGGCAGATATTTATGTAACTGAAAAAGTGGATACTTGTGATGTGTCGTTTGAGGCTGCAACACATCAAAACCTTGTGCGTTGGTGTGAGTGTGATAGCGTTTATTTATTTATACAAATTTGTACACATAAAGATTTATCGATCATGCGAAGTTCCGTGGTCGACATACCAAATAACCGAGGTGAACGCAGAACTAACGCCCGATGCATTTAATGTAATATAGTTAGTTAAATTAATTCCGTTTAAAATTCCTCAAATAAATTAAACAAAAAATATCTCAAGAAATAGTCATTGCTTTCGAAGGAAAAAGTCGCACTCCACACCTTGACTTTTAACGAAAGTCGACCTAAAGATGTAAAGTGAGGAATCGTTAATAAAAATTCCGGTCTGAAACAACAAATTAAACGAAGCCGAGCCACTCGAAAAACCATAAGTACCTACTCATCTCAATTGCCATCGATAAGAAATCCAAGCCATGGCAATGTATTCCGAGCACGTTTTGGCTCACGGTTTTTTCTCGCAATGCCGCTATGGCCTTTAAAACGAATTGACTCTTAAATTCTTCAGAATGAAATGTTGTCTGAGTTTTATTAAATCGAGTGTAACCATTCCTGACATTACGCAAATGGCAAGTCCTCCCCTACATCTGTCGCAGGGATGCACCCCCTTAATAAGTGTTAACGCTCGCCGGCTGCGATGAACACTCAGTCCCGGCTCAAACTAAATCTCTACAAATTCTTGATACAAATTAATGCCATGGGAGGACTCCGTGAATGCCTGTTGTAATTTCATTTTGTTATACCACGGCGCCCCTCTGAATGAGAGAAAACATTACAATACGCGAAATTTACTCAATATACTCAGAATCGTCTCAACCTTTACTTATGTACTCATAATATGTTGTCCATATTATTATTTCTGAAACTACTACATTCTTGTACAAAGTGTGAGTTTCATTATAAAAAAATACATGTAACTAGAGTCAAATAGAAGATACACCTAGATCTACCTACAGTCCTGCATTATAAGCGAGCGTTCTAGATGGTTGTTTCAGTGCATATACCTACTTTACAATAATATCGTAAACCAACTTTATACATAAATCTAAATTAAGTCACATTAAAACTGATGTACAACAGAATCCTCGTAGATATAGCAATACGTTTCCATTTTTCAGACCATTAACTTTGGACAATAACACGGCTACGGAGCGGGCGAGTAAAATAAATGCCGAGCGAAATAGTTCGAAACTGGTATCATCGTTGCAAATGTAAATGAACAATTAAAGCGTTCGCCGTGGCCAGGAACAATGATGATAATTATTTTAGTTTGCTATCAGCGCGGTTGTCAGTCGACACTAGAGTCCGCCAACTCGCTGGAATGCTTCTCGGACCCCTATTTTCGCCATTATACAGCGACACTTCTGGTGTTCGTAAATTATTATCAGCCAGCGCTTTCATTACTTGGCTCTGTAACAAAGGAAGTCTACAAACGTAAGCACACCCCCATTCAACTTCAACAACTTCAATTCTGAAGTCTCTTCCTCTATTGTAAGCGGCTAGAAATCATGGTTCATATTAGAGTTGACCTAAAATTTTGATTTATACGTTACACTGTTATCGGTTGCTGAACGGAGCAACTTTAATGAAAAGCTTCCAAGGACTGTCGAATTCTATATTGTAGTACGTAGCGTTTCAATATAGGCTATGGCAGTGTGATGCACTGTGCCTTTATCGTACGCGAATATGATTAAAATATAACGTATAAAGTACTTGTACGAAAATCGTGAAATTTCCGAAACGCGCAGTTTTTTACGCCATACATTAATTAGTTCACTCAGACCTATCGTTTAATAACATGTTATAAATAATCAATTATGAACATGAGTAGCCCGGAAAAAACAAATAATTGTGTATAAATAAAGTCGATTCTATAGTGAATTCAGTAACCAGTATTCTTGTTCGATTATAGTCTTTTCTAGGTTACTGCGATTAACCATCTAACGCTACATCACCACTTACCATCAGGTGGGATTGTAGTAAAGCATTGACTTACAGTAAGTAAAAAAAATATAAACATTGGATAGATAGATATAATGAGTCTGTTAATTGAAGGGATACATAATGCGTTGCGTTACATGTTGCGTTGTGATTGTTTAACTTCTCATCAACTTGATCGATGAATATAATATTGACATAAATTTTATTGCCGAGATGGTTTCTATCTATATGTAGATATGATATCTATATAGTAGAATTTGGCAGGTCTAATATTTCTATTTTTTTTATCTTATGTTAAAGCATAAAAAGATGGATAGATACTTCGTTATTACTATAATAAGTCAAAAAAATCCTTATTGCCGTGTGCAAAGGTACAATTAAAACTGATCGGGGATTTAATAGTCCCTGGTGTAAGGGTTTTGTGCGTCTGATCTTTTGTGTCCATCTGTCTTACCCAATTTTCTCTGAATCTTCAGTTACGTGGCTCAATAATAGATGTACACATTTTAAAGGATTCAGAGTTTTGAACTTTTGGGGAAATTGGATAATAACAAAAAAAATTATCAACACTAATATGTTATTATGCCCGTATCGCTTGGGGTTCATTATAACGCAATTATAAAATTAACTAGAAAAACTTTTTTAGGATATAATATGAAGAATTATTCTACTTCTATAATTCGTGGGTCATAATTTGCTACTTCTGACATATGGAATAAATTAATAATTGCAACGGTTATAAACATCTTGGTCACATGAAAAGGATGGTCTCGAGCAAAACAAAAGCTTGGAGACGTTAAGGATCTACGTTAAAGTCAGAATTGTACATATTTGATTTCGAAAAGGACTTAAATTTAATTTTGTAAATTGTAATAAAAAAAAATTGTGTTCTATTATATCTATGTTTGACATTTTTGGTGTCGTTAATAAATAATACTGTTTTAATTTTTTTTAATTTAATTTTTCATCAATGATCATGACAATGTAATTGTCCTCGCAACTGAAAAACATATCAAACAAATTTTTAACAAAGGTTATTAATAGAGCAGGAAGTAAAATAGGTTACTCTTTATCTCTGATAAATGCACGGTACCTGTGAGACGGGTTCATCTCAAATCGCAAGGAAAGCTACGAGCAAAACAAGTTAATTAGTAAAAAACTTAATTCCTAATTTTTGCAACTGTTTTACAGCAGAAATTCCTTAAGAGCAACTTATTCCTTTGTGAAATCTTTACTTTTATTAAAGTGATTAATACAATATCCAGTAACACCGATTTTACCTCATTATCTTCTTTTAAATAATCTTATGATCCTTAAAATCAAAAAACAATAGATTGAAAAAAATCGACGGCAATCATGAGGACTACTGACGAAAGTGAAAACTTAAAACTGTATTTTGAATTTTCAAAACAATGTAAACCAAAAGACAAAAAACAAAATTTCTTAAAATTAATATTGCAATAAAATATATTTTTAATGCAGTCTTTCACAACTTTGTAAACCAAAAATTTTATTAATATAAAGTAATAAAAAATAATTTTGCATTGGTAAGAATATTGTTAAAATTCAACAAAATCAAAAATATTTTAAAACTTCTTAAGACTTTTTAACATTAAGATCTAGTAAGGATATCTTTAAGGTACTATGCAATACTCATTGCATGTTGTGTTTCAGAGGCTTAAAATTAAAAAAATTAAAAAAATACCATTTTTTTAAACGTAAATCTTACTATGAATATCGAAAATAAAATTGAAATAGATGCTTAGTTTTTGAATTTTTTTGTCATTCATTATTTAAGTACATAAAAATATAAACATATTTAGTACTCACTGATGTACTGCACAATGATCTAGCAATTTAAGAATTGAAATATTAATAAAATTAAAACACAATTTAAGAAACAATGCAAAGTATACACACATTTTAATATCTTAAACTGTTTTAGGTGTTAAGTGGCGTTTGATTCTAAAAATATTGTTAAATGTTAAGGCTCGCCGTAAACCCTGTTAGATTCCAATTTACCCCTGAAGAGTTAAATAGGTTCGAGAGGGAAGTTAACCAGAATTTTTACCAGGGTTATCACTTTTATCTATTCACAGTAATAATTTTATTGTACATAAGGTAATAAAGTAACAAAAATATTGCATTTAAAATTTAACATTTTAAAATGTACATAAAATAATATTTATTTAAATGACTTACTCATAGAATAGGTACCGAAATAAAATTTACTACTTTATTTAATTTTTTGGTTTTTAGACAACCCTACTTAAGAATATCAATTTACCTCTTAATCAAATAAAAAACTCCCGCGTTGTTCCAATAATACCTGTTCAAATGCCAATTTTGCCCCCTTCCATTTCCTATTGTCTCACAAAATTGCCTAATAACGAGTGTTCGACTAAAACTAACATTCCCAGTTAAATAACGCAATTATTTATTTACCTTTAACGTTACTCCAAACCAGAATTTACTGTTATTATGAAGATTAAACGATTTCAATACTTTTTCTCAATGTACCTTATTAAAAAAGTTAAAGAGTACAATAGTACAATATTCATACAATATTCATGTGTCCACGATGCTCTCACTTTCAACGTATATTTCTTTAATGAAATTGATTAGCTAGCTCAAATGCACAGTGTAATAGCAAAAAACATAAGCTGATTAAAAAATTAAAAAGTTTTAATCCATTTTAAATATAATGACACTAACAGAACGGTTTACAAATGCAGATTTTTTTTTTCTATTTACCCCGTCATTTTTATTTACCTCGTTTTACTGGTACCTTAAAGTTAAATATTAATATTTTACTGACACGGACCCATAAGATTTTCCCCTAGCAAAAATCGTCTAACGTGCCTATAAAAGTTTTCACTTCAATTATTTAGAAATTATGAAAAAAAGATAACGTTAAATATTGTTAATTCATTAAATTTATTCTCTCCAATATTTTAAATCAAACTAAATTAAATATTTTTCCTTTTATATTGACAATTCTTATGTATAAAACGTATTAAAAAAATTACATACATGACACAGATTTTTAAAAAACGAACACGTGATCATCATGAAAGCATAAACGTTCACAGCTAAAATGATTCTACTAAGTTATTATACTGCTAGTGATTTTTAGTTAACTATTTCGTATTAGAGGTATGTAACTCAATTTTTGCATAAAAAAGAGCAACTAAATATAACATAACTATTTTATTTTACTGAGAAATATTAATAAAAAAATTAACATTTATGAATTTATAAATTGGCCGTATTGTGGAAGTTTTATTAAGTAATTCATGTCATTATTCTTAATATTATTTCTTCAGGTGGCCTGCCTGGCTAGCTACCACCCTCAAGTTTGACTCAGCCGGAAAACAATTCGTCGTGTTCTGGCTAGGGACTTGAGAGAAAGCTCCATTTCCTACCCATCTTCATCTTTTGTGAAGTAACTCTTTGGGTCCAATAGGTTCTTATGACACCACTGCTCACAGAAGAGTAATATATTGACGTGGTTGCTAGGGAGGAGGAGTGTGCATGCAGGAGGAAGAGTTCGGAGTGGTTACAGGGGTCCACGCCCGGGACGGACCTGGGGCAATTTCGTCCGCCGCGCCAGCAACTGATACATCTCCTATTAGAATGATATCAAGAGCCTGTACTAACAATTACTTTTCTGCGGGTTGCCTACAGATCATTACACATTCCTCCTCTCCTCTCTTTCTTACATAAAAATAAGTCATGGGAATCAATTATGAAATTAATAAGCTCAGCGGTAACCTCTACCACATTCAATGTGGACAAGTATCAGGGGAATCCATTACAATCATCCATTAATGCTGTCCACTACCACCTAGAGATAACAAAGCCGGCCTTACTCTATCTGATGGAGACACAGATATCGGCAACGGGTGACACATCTTACTTAAATTACCCAAGTTATAGGTTAGAGCACGTTTTCAAACCTCGTGTAGTGGTATTAACGTTCGTCAGGGGGGAAATATGATGTCGCCATCAAACCTATCTTGAAATAAGGACCTATCGGTGCTTTGGACACTAGTGAACACTGGGAAGCGCACCTGTGTTTACGTGTATCAATATAGGTTCTACAGCGGAGTCGGAGAAACTACTCGACTATTTGAGCACGTCGAGTGATCGGCCGACAGGGTATTAGAACCCGTCGACGGTTTTAGGGGACTTTAATGCCAATCACATTGATTAGTTAGAGTCTAGATCCACAGACATCCGCGGGAGAGCGCTTATGGCTACTTTTTGGCCTATGAGCTCACTCAAGTTGTTACTGGTTTCACCAGAATCCCTGATGTTGGGACTCATACTGCATCTTTGTTAGGCCTTCTGTTGACTTCCATCCATCCGACTATCAGGTGATGATCTATGCTCCTCTCGGATCCTCCGATCATTGCCTGGTAAGAACTTCTGTGCCTTTGGTATGCTCCGTGGGGTCTAGCGCCACTGGACCCCGTTAAGTATTTGTTTTGCCTCGGAGGATCCAGACACATATGCTGAATGCTGATCTGGTAGCCGATATGATACGGTCGGGTACAGATTGTTTAATTCCCAACTCTATAGTATCCATCAGTGGAAAATCAAAGCCCTGGTATGGCGGATCCTGCTCTACGGAATCAAATTGCAAACAGGCGCTTTACCAGGCTTGGTCATCAGCGCGCATCTGTAAAGATCCTGCTGCCTCAGGACTTAAAAAACAGTTCAATGCCGCCTCCCGATCAACAAAGAAGGAAATGGCCAAAGCGAAAGCCTATTTCATCGATAGAATTGGCGAGCGACTACCCATCTAGGAGTCGTGAATTCTAGTTGCTAGCCAAATCTATCGAGGGAAACTTCTGTCGGTCATCTCCTCCGTCACTGCGTAATCCGGATGACTCCATGGTTCACACGGCAAGGGTAAAAGCTGAACTGTTCGGTACCCTCTTTGCCTCCAACTCTTGATAACAGGGAAGCCACTCCGCCGAACATCACGTAGTGAGAGAGCTCGTTGAAAAACATAATTCTTAGACAGAAGTTTATTAAATAAGCTCTATAGTCTCTTGACGTCAAGAACTCAACTGAGCCGGATGGCAATGATGTTGAAGACATACGCTCCCGATTTGAGTCCCGTCTTAACCACATTTATTTTTGCTATCCTGTACTACAGGAATAGTACCGTCTTCGTGAAAAGTCCATCTCGTTCATCCCATCCCCTAAAAAAGCGATCCCAGTATCCCGGCTAATTACAGCGTTATAACGATAAACTCCCTGCTTTCGAAGATTATGAAGCAAATCATTAAGAAGCAGCTCCTAGAGTATTCTAGCTTACCTCACACACCGCTGGTCTCTAGCTCTAGAAAGCAATGGGAAGGCACTAGCAGTCAGGCTGGATATCGCTTTCGATTGGGTCTGGCACAGTCCCTTCTCGCAAAGCTTCCATGTTACGGTCTCCCTGAGAGGTTACGCTATTGGATAGCCAGCTTTTGACTGAGTGGCATATTAAAATTATATTTAACGATTGCTGCTCAAATATGAAACTCATTACTGCTGGCGTTCCTCAAGGCTTTATGCTATCTCCCACGCTGTTCATTCTGCATATCAAGGACATGTTACAACAAACCAATGACATCTATTGCTATGGGGATGACAGTACGGGGGATGCGTTTTACACGGGCCCAGCAAATATCTCTCGCTCGCAAGTAGAGGATCGTAGTAGTAGCAATGCCGGGTAATCAAAAGGCAAGCAGATAACAGATTAATCAAACGAAGTGGGGTCAGTATTGACCATATCCCTTCCCTACCCCACTCATTCCAACCCTTATAAAATTAAACTTATAAAAAGTACAATTTAATAAAATTTATGAACTAGTTACTAACTAAATGCTAACTCTATATTTTTTTGTTTATTAAAAATACCGCTCCTGCTGCCACTACTCTGTCACAAATCATGACATGAACCTTAAATGTATCAACAGTTATATATCCGTATATTTTACCTCCATAGTATATAAAAAGTTAATTTGATTTCATTGGGTTAAAACTCATTTGTGAACTCGAATACCCACATATCTGTTAACGGGAATAGTGGTAATGGAAACAATTCACATTCGCCTACAGTGGAATGTTTTCAGTGTGTAATTCAGTTAACGTGTAATTTATGACTGTTCAAATTACTCGCATCACTACGATAGACATCTAAAATAATCCTTTACAATGCAACATTCTGGGTTGTATTTACCACGAGTCTTACTTATTGTCGAGGAGGTAAACATTTTATCTAAAGTAAACGCATTCAATGAATGAGGAGTAATTTTTGAACTGAAGTAAAACATTTAAAATATCGTCAAACACTCAGTGTTTTTATTATTAATATCCATCTCTATACTAAAGATTATCCACCATAAATGCGTTTTTGGGTAGCTGAGTGGTACAAACTGCATTTTCATAACATATTTCTCTCCTCTGGTCCGACCACATGTCAGTCATTTTACATGAAGATTATTTAGCTGTACATAATAATATAATACCTATATGTAGGTTTTATGAAATAAGGAAATAATCGAGACGATTTTCTGCCTTTATATTGGATCTGATTATTCTAAAAATTTTAAGATGGTGCACATTAATGTATAAGCAAAGTTTTTTAAATACCTACCATATATTTGAAAGAATCAACCTGTTCTAACTAGTCGTTGAGAATTACAAATCTATCCATGACTTAAATCTAAAATATTGGAAAATTTAAACAAGTATGAAGCTTCATACTTAACTATGTTACTCAAAACCGAATTTAATTAAAATCCTGTCAGTCTGTTATCTGGCAATAAAAAATTTTGTATTATTGAGACAATCCTAAAAATGAAAGTTTGTTTACAAAATATGTACACTGCATAATATAGATATTTATATACAATTTTATTGTCACTGGGCGAATATGGAGAAATCTGAAACTATAGAAGATACAGGGCAACCTTCTGAGAAAACATGAAATCATTCTGTATGAAAACAATTTTGGATTATTTTTTTGGTTGCATTAGTTATCCATAAAAGTAAAAAAAAACTATAACAACTTCTGCTGTTTGGATTTTTTTTCATTCGATACAAATAAATGATACTTACATAAAACGGAGGCTCAGCATATTCGCTAATATATATTTCGCTAATCTGACAAAAAATAGGACTATTCCAAAATCAATTTCATAAAAAAACTAAAGTTTCCTAAGAAAGTTTTACTGCATATCACATGGTTTCGGGTGCAAGCAAACTTTAAAATACATGTTCTTACCTACATTACCCCTTGTAACAGCAATTTCTTTCAAAATAAAATCTTAAGCAATCAAGCACGAGAATTGAATAATAATATAATTAAACCTTAACAAATTTAAAATTTGATTAGAAATCAAACGTTTCTTACTTTTTTATTATATGTATTGATAAATCACGAGCATTCATACAAAACCGCAATCGAACGATTTTTCAGTAACAACACGAAAACCTCTACGAAAAATCCCGAGTACTTTTGTGACCGAACAAAATCTAAGTAAGTAGGTGTTGTTCTAATTCGTCACCGCCCACAAGCAGGCTCAATAAAATAACGTAGCGGTTCCACGGTTAAATACATTGTATTGTAATTGTTTACTCCAAAATTGTATATAAATATATCCGAATATAATAAGAAAAAGCCTCAACATTAAATATCTTATAACAAAATATCAAACTCAACTTCAGTTATTACTAATCAATAAAGTCAAATAAAAATAGCAGATTACAATACAATGTTTAAATTATAAAGTAAAAATGAATAACAAATACTTAAACTAAAAATTATCCATTAAGCATTACCATTATCAAGAATCGGTATGAATCTCATGCATGGTCAAATCAACCGGTAAAATCGATAATTAAAATGAAATTTTAAAATAAGTATTTTAATAAACCCATATCAATTTTTTATTCCATTATGAAAATCAAATGCAGTTAAAATTATTGATAATTACAATTTCATTTCATTTAATTTTAGCCGTATTGGGGTGGCCTAATATACTCCCCCCAATCCCATGCTGGCAGAACAGGGTGTCGTAAGAGGCGATTTAAGCCAGCAAGCTTGGTGGTAGGACTTCGCGTATGGATTATGTTATCAGTATTATTATTAAGTCATTAATATTATTACTGGTGTTATTATCTTTCCGTGAAACCTGCCTGGCTAGCTACCACCCTCATTCTTGAGTCAGCCGCCAAACAACTCGTCGTGTTCCGGCTGGGGGCTGGAGAGCCAGTACCTTCTTTCTAACCTTCTTCTTATTTCTTGGCCGACAACGCATCAGTGATACCTTTGGTCCTGCTGATGTCCATGGGCGACGGTGACCACTTACGATCAAGTGGTTCGTCTGCTCGTTTGTCAGGTATTAACATAAAAAAAATAGTTCAAAATGTCTAATATTTGATAATGATTTATGTCCAGAAAATATTTCAACCAATCACAAAAAAAATTATATTATTATAGTAATTATAATAAATAATATAATTATATTAATTGATACTAAATTTCAGTGGATAATTTATAAACAGCAATTTGTAATAAAATTGTGAGTATGTGAAACATTGTCAACTACTGTTACTACCAAATAACACCTTACAGCATAGTCAGCTTGTACAATTCTTTGTAATAAAAAAAAACCAGAAGCATCGAATAGAGAGTTTTAGTAACAACTACTAGTTCCTATAACTATATTCACCCATAAAACAAGATTGAGTCATCGTAACCCTTTACTCCGATTAAAGCCACTATTGCTGCTTCCTGTCAAGCTCACTGCGTGTAGGTTGACAAATGTCAATATCTCTCCTAAATCTTCGTGCTTTTGTTTAAACCAGCACGACGATATGCAAAAACGAAAATTGCCGTAAGCCATTAATAAAATAGATGAATTGTGATGGAGTGTAGGTGGACTACTGCTCAGGATTAAAAGCATAACAAGATTATCTTATCGTATAACCTAAGAGCCATATGGTGATCGCTTTGCTAGTGCCAAAGTCAAGCGTCCAAAAGGCTCTTGCAACCAACGTCAAACTGGATTTAAGTTATATTTGAAGATAGTCTTAGATGCATTTTTGAAGACCCATTTATCAGCCGTGAACAAGATTTTAAAACCAAAAGCTCACGACCAAAGCGCAAAGTTTCTTAACATGTAAGTAAAATTGTAGCATTACGTATACTGAAATCAATTTTAATGTCAGATCGCCTCCAGCTAATGTCATGAAATGTGTTTTAGAAAGAATATTTGTACAGTAACAGTCATTATTAAAATATTGTCATCAAAGTATCCTAAATAAAATAAATTCAACAAGCTCTATCTAAATCATCACATACAAACCGAATTAAATATAAGTTTGCATATAAAACATGATATTCATCGAAAGGCATTTCCACCATTATCAAAATTAACATTAAAAATATGCAAATTATGACAAAATTACAGAGAATACTCAAAAATAGCAGAGAATGCTAAGAAAATAAATTGACTATTCATTCTTTAAACGGGCTACAAACAATAAATAATGTAAATTTTATTATATTATATTGTTCGCGATAGAGGTCACTAGTGATTGACTTGGAAGCCGAATAAGTAGACACCGCTGATTTTTCAAACTTAGCTCAAGTTCAAAACAGATAAGAAGAGTACTAATTTCTTACACAGCAAATCATTCCATCTACAAGCAAAACAAGTTGTGGGAGTTATTACTTACCGGAATTGGTAAGAGAATTATCACCTACTCCAGTGGAAGTATCTACATCAGCGTGTGCGTCAGGAGCTGCGACCACCAGCAGTGCGCATGCCCACGCGCATCTCGACAGGATGAACCGAAAGCAATTCGCGTTTCCCCAAACTCTAAATTCTCGACGCTGACCCATCTCACATCACCGAAAGAAACTTGTCCAAAAAACAATTAAATCACTTGTGTTAAATAGTAAAAATTTATATTTTTATTTTATTTTAAATTATTGTTGGTTTTAGATCGATACTAAAATATACGGAAAAAGTTAAAAAAAAAACAATTAGTAGACGAAGTATTTTGCGAAACAAACATTCACGTCGGCTCTCCGTGGAGTTGGCGGAGAGACGAGAATATTGCGGCGTGTTCGCGGCAGCACTGGCCGCGGGTCCACATTGCGGCCACGACCGGCTCCTTCGGAGTCACATCGTCTCACACCCGGCTGCGAGGAGGGCCGTTGCGCGCGCACGCTATTTGACAACCAATCGTGCTGTAGGGGAGGGTCCGCACGTAAGACGAACGGAAGTATATGCGAAGGCCTATGTACAGTAATGATAGCGGACAGGTGGTTTCGCGGTCGTAATTAGGCCTTTGATAAGTTATTGCCAGGTACGTAAAATATGTTAAAACTCCTAAGTGATTAAGATAACACTACCCAAAGAAAGTTTTCCTTCCTAAATAAGTTCTGCAAATGCTTCTTATACCTTGCTTGCAACTTTCAAAGTGTATTACTTATGATAATTCCTTCTTTGAGTACGTAGCTTTGTCGCCCGACTTTCAGCTCTATCAACAATTACATTGGGTTCGTAGCTAACAATGTGAACGTATCCAATATATGTATAATAAATATATACATACGTTGATGAGTTTCTTTAATTTTCAGTAATCTTGGCCATCAACGCTTCCATCTTGGCCGGCAACGAGTCGACGGTACCTTTGGTGTTAAGGACGTCCATGGGCGGAAATGACAACTTATCATGTGATGGGCCGTTTATTCTTTTGTCCGTTATTTCTATATAAAAATTAATAAGGTTTTGATTAAATCTTCAGTAACATTCTTACTACATATTTACACCTCTGGAGAGATAAAATTGTGGAATAAAAGACGTGTTTCTTTGTATGAACATATATTTATTCGAATATTCAAAATCATGAGAATTAGCCACGGAAAGTTAACGGGATGATAGATTTTTATACAAACCTATGTTTTCTACCTAATTCCTTAAGGAGGAAAATTTCCAAATAGTTGTTGTTTTAATAAATATACTATGTGTTTGGTATTCACAATTTTGTCACGTACAATATTCACACTGACCCTCACAACAACAGTATTAAACAAGTAATGAAGACTTGGAAATACATAATATTGTTTTATTATAACGAATACTTTAAAATAATTTAAGATTCTGAAAAAACTAAGTATGATTCTTAATTCAGAAAAAGTCCACCAATATAACTAGTACTACTAGATAGCAGTATTTATTTTTTATTAACACTAGATAATAATAAAAATCGGGATGTGTCTCAATCTGTGAAATGAATGAATATCTACGTAGATAAATTTATATTTTTTATTTTTTGCATACTAAATATGTACAAAAAACGCACAAATAAAGATGGTGTAATCCCTACGTAGCGTTTTCTTCCAAACAACTCATAAAAGAATAAGAATTGGGCTGAAAAATGATTAGATTCCCTTACACTCCGATTGCGCTTGAAAATAGTTTAAAGAGAATAACGAATATATGTATCCTAAGTGATAAAGATGTCACTAACAATTTCTTCTTCTTTTCTTATATTTTGTATTACCCATAGTGGTTCTTGTGTAACGTGTAATATATGCTATGTGTTTTCAAGCTCAATACTTTTGGTATCGAAGGATGATAGAACTGTGCGATAATACAGAAAGTGTAGTGCATACGGCTCATAAGTATTAATGATGATGAAATGAGTACTTGTGGTAAATGAGCATTAACACACGTTTTGTGAATAGGTACATATATTTGCAGTCGGGGCGGTAGTAATTAATGATAAGAGTCGTTTCGTTATCATTTATCGGTGGTATGTGGGTAGTGATGCCGGAAACTGCTACTAACAATAATGATAGTTAAACATAATCTACTACAAGTGCACAAGTACACAATCAATAAAACCGATTAAGCTCGCAGAAGAATCGCGAGCTTCGTAATGTAAATATATTTATTTATTTAATCATTCACGCATATACAGAACAAAACAAAGGTAACAAGAAAAACGGACATAACGAAATCGTAAAAAAATCGGAATACGGACTACTTATTTCGCAACGATATCTCGTACAAAAAAATTTCGAGGAAATTTTGTTAAAAAAAATGAAATTATAGATGTTTTCCAGTATGGTAAATGTATACCATCAAGATTTCAGTTTCGTTCACTACGGAAGTTTTCTAAAATTAGAATGTATTCAATTCAATTAAGTTCAATTCAATATGCAGAGGTTAACGAGTAAACTCGTGTCATAGATTTTTTTAATAGGAAAGGACCAAAATTCTTCACATTAGTTTTATAAAGGCGATTTAATTTTATTTGTGTTCCATTCATAATTATTATAATAGTTTAATTTACGTGACACTGATTTTCTGCGTTCATTACACTAACGCAGACAGTAATTACTATGCAATGCATTAGGTATTTCACCATTCCTTAACAGTTCTATCGACCCTCTTTATTATTGAAAATATTACACACTCACAACACACTCCAAAAAAAATTCCAGGGCTAATAATACCACTGAAAAGAAATAATGGAGAAGTCACAGTGAACTTGGTCTAAAACTTCAAATTGTATGAAAAATTCACATTTCTTAGGGCTCGCCAAAGACAAATCAATACAAAACGTAATAATTTTGATTCTTTGCAAAACCAACATCAATGGTGCAACTACTTTACGATTAAACCAATAACAATCAAGATAGAATCACCGACTCGCAAATTCCCGTTTGTGAGAGCTTCTGATAAAGAAATTTTAAGTATCCAATATCTACCATATGGAATAGGTACTTTCTCTTAATTAGAATCAGATGTGGAGTATTAAATTGCGTCCATATTTAAATTAATCACGTTTTGTCATCATTGGTCTGAAAAAAATTGTTAGGTAACAAAATTAATGAGTAGGTTTCACCATTATACCTATACAATAAGTACGTATATCTAAACTGTTCGTATTTCAATATACACACTAATCGTTTGAAATTAAGAAAAAAAAATAGTTTCAATTTCATTCAAAGTCTTGCTAAAGTTACCGTGAACCACTGGTATAGCGAATTTACATAAGATATAAGAATAAGATATGAAATCGACGAATAAAATCTCATTACTAATAAAATCGGAAACCATTCACGATATTTTGCAAGAGCAACTTCACATGAGAAGGATAGTGTCGAGTTAGGTGTGACATAATTTTTGATACAGAATAGCAGACCTGAGTCGAATAAAGGTACTGTTTTCGTGACTTGGTTACTAAATTCGAAACAGATTCTTCTCCGCTTGTTTACAACAATATTAAAGGTGATGCATCTTAGATTTATCGATTCAGAGAAAAGCGCTCGTCGACAGTTGACTAATACTATTGATCTATAGCTTTACACTTTCACGGGTTATCTATCTGTAGTCAATTCCTCTACGAATTCAAAGTAGAAGCAATGCCAAATTGTATATCGAATGCTTGCTAGAAGTGTTCACTACTAATAGAAACAAGTGACCACAGACGGAACACCGAGGGCTACTGCTTCACCACGAAACGCGCCCGCGCTATAAACGAAGGACTTCGTGGATAGAACAGCGGTAAAAGTTTTGGTTCATTCTTCCAAAAGATATGATTTAGTACTTAAAATGTTATTGCAACGCTTTTTACTACACACCGTCGGACGTAAACTGAACTAGTATAAAACCCCTACCAAGATACACACTTAAGTCTTTTATCGATTTCTATATTCATACGCATCACACAGCAAATGAAACACATGTTCATAAGAAGTCGCCACCACACCGGTAACACGATGCCGGTAATGAAAGTATTAAAACCGATTGTTAACTTACTCTGGAACCGAAACACGTTAAACTCATTTCACGGTTAATTCAAACAAGTGTGGTGTCAAACACATGCCTTATTTTTGGCAGGAAAGCAACCCAGGTAGGTAAATTACCTACGCTACTACGCGACTATGGTGTGGAATAACATGTCGCCATAGCTTTATCCGTTGCTTAGCAGGGAAAGCTCGCCTTTTACTCAAGATGGAAGGAATCTCTATACTGATATGAAGATATGATGTCTTTAGCGTCATCTTGAATCAAATGTCGGTCCTCCATTCGTTTGCTTAAAGAGTTACGTGTATCCAAATGGCAGATCCATTGGACGTGAGCTCATAACTCCAAAAATATTATACGTAGCATGTGCTGCAAATATAGTATGTAAATATTGTACATAAATATTTTGACAGTTTGACATTTAAAATTATATTCAGTAAATTTACTTAAGTATTAAAATACTTCCAAATGAAGCGCTACAACTGCCCAGTATATAATAGTAATATATTTATATAATAATATATTTTAGGTAATAAGAGTGGTGTTTACATATCAGAGAAAAAGTCAGTTTTATTGAAATTCAGTTTCCTTCAATTTTAGATTAATACTGTTACACAATAACTGTGAATACGATCGATAGATGCAGAAAACGGGCTCTTTTTAATGACGTAATTCTTTATGGAAATGCCCAAAAGCTGAATTTTTCTATCTGTGATTTTTTTTTATCAATATGATATCATCATCATCATATTCTTGACCACTAAAGAGTAGTGACCATACAATTAGCATTTGCACATTTTAGTTCTTAATACTCTAAAAGTTAAGTTAGTATAAAAACAAATCAAACAGGTCTGCAAATCGAAACAAAATTTTAACAATACTATCATTTAATTCATACTTTAAAAATTATTATATCATTAATTAGGAATACATCTAAATTACCTAAACTAATTACATTAATGGTAACTTGTCGTTTTAACCTCCCTTTTTCCATTTTTCACCAGGAGTATATTCAGTCATTGGTCTTCCTGAAATGCCGCACGTTCCAATGCCAACCCTGCCAGATAGATTGTCAGGAGATGCAAATATACTCTTTGACCTTACCCCTGCTTTCTTTGAAGCTTTGGAATGAAAATTTAACCATTTATTTTTTTCACTTTCTCTGTCTTCTTCAATTTGTTTGTATCTTTGTTGTTTCTTCTGTTTCTTCTTCTTTAAGTATTCCCTATTGTATCCCTTGCCATGCCTGTAAATAATTGAGATAATGGTTAGCAATGTTTATTATGGAAATGAATAGCATTTTTATAGCATTAAATGTAAGTCATTTCAAAAAAGGAGTAGATTGTTAGTTATTTTAATTTTTTGCGAGTTTATTTTACTGGAATTATGCAACTGAACTTGTGCAGACCAATATATAATATAAATGAAATCTGTATTAGAATAATCAGAGCACACACTCTCAAAATCAAAACATATGATTAGGATAGAATATCTCTAAAGATAAATAAATATTCACTGAAACATAAGATGTCTGTAATATTTAAACAAAACAGACTGTTAAACCAAATCCCAGAAAAAGCAAAATATAAACTAATTGTTTTTTATTAGCAAGTTACTTCCATCTGTGATTACTCTATATTACTGATGATCCAAGGTAGATTATCCTGCATTACCACCAGTTAAAGGAATTTAGCATTAACACTCCACTAGGCAAAGTGGAATAGAATTCTTCATGTAACTCAAATTTTTCGAAATCCGCATATTTGAAATCTGTTATAGGGGAAATCTGTTGTTGACAAAGATGGTTGAATATGACCTATGCTCTTATAGTTTCAAAAAGTGATCCAAGCTACTGTACTGTGATAATTATGGAATACTGAATGTAAAATAATAAAACATTATTAAATCCTCACAGTATGAACGATTTTTGGGGTTATTTATATTATCTGTGTATAAGTATATTAATTATCTTTTATTATAAGTTGAATAATTGTATACCACATAAAAATTGAAAATAATGTAACTAATATGTAGTTTGTATTAGCGTAAATCCCGTTAAGGGTAATAAATTTGTATGAGGGAAAAAACTGAATTAAACAACAAATAAAACAAGAAATTATAAAAAGCAATTGGAATTTAGAAGTGTTTTCAGGTGCCCTATTGCTGCCGAGTAAAAAGTAATTAATAATTTATTGTTTTATAATTAAGGAATAACAAAATATGGATTATATAATAATAATATGAATTAATATTAAATAGATTCCAAAATGGAAAATTTTGACAAAAAACAACCCATTGATTAGTAGAGATAAGAAATACTTAAATGCAAATGAATAAGATGCCAGCCATCACCAAATAAAAAAAAACTTACTTGCTCTCATCACCACTTAATGGCCTCTTTACTCCAGACCCAACTGATTTCACATCTTGTATGGATACTACTTCTAAAGTAGTATACCCATCAAATTTGACTTTTAATATATCCTCTCCAATTTCTTCTACCACAGCATCATAAAACCTGAAAGCATTTTAAAATATTACATATTACATCAATTCATTACCAATTTTCCTAAGGCAACACTTATTACATGAATTTAAAAATCTTTCTTATTATTTCATAAAACTGAAGTATGATTGCACTAGTACACAAGTATTGTGGCCCGAAACTTACGTATTTACTGCTTCAATATTGTATATGTGTATATTCAAAAGTTATTAAATTAATAATGTAACAACAGACCTACAGAAATGGGTTTACAAATATATTCATATTATTTTACATACTAAAATATTTATCTTTATATTCAATGCAGGCACTTAGGTTGACTGCAAAATCTGAGAACCGACGACAAGGGAGCTCCTAGTTCTATTTATATAACTGAGATTTGTAATGAGAGTATTCTAGTAGCTTTTTATTTTGCACATTCAACAAGCAGTTAAAGATACATCATTTAAATATTACACAATTATGAATCAAAAATTTTTGCCACCACAGATCACACACAATTTGCTGTTTTTGACAAATATAATATTTAAATTAAAAATAACCTGATAGAATAACTCTAAACTATTATCACTGGCGGCTCCCTCTGATTTCATTCCATCAGTTCAAGTTGAACAATTAACTATACATCCATGATTACTCAAAATTTTATATTTTTTTGCCTTGATGAAACATCATTAGGTTTACTCATATTTTATATAGAATATCATCTACACAATCATGTGTTTCCACTACATACCAATTTTCATTAAGGTTGGTCAAACCGCTCTTGAGTTAAAATGGGACATACAGGCAGACAAAAATTTTCAAAATGGTCAAATTGATGGCAGTACCTCATGAAATAGTTATCAAGTTCAAGTACCTCATAGTTATCAAGAAATTTTACAAAAAATATGGACTGTACCGACAGAGACACCACAGATTTATATTAAAGTATAGATAATATGTATATAATAATTAGCTATATAAACAAGTGTATTATAACAAATTGTAATTTGTAACCTAATTCCATGTTATAGAAACATTATCAAATTATGTGCATGTTTTTTAATCATACTGACTCAATTCAGTTAAATATTGCAATATCATGTTAACGTTAGTTTACACACAACAATGATGAAATATATTAAAAATATTATTAAAATCATGCTTTAAATCCTATATAAAACTTACATCCCATCAGCCCTCCACTTTGCTAGACATTTGTCACCAACATGCCATTTGGAGGTAGAATTCTCCTGGATATCACCTCCCTCCGCGGCCAGCAGGGAAGCTGTAACATCATCATGATTACTAGAACTATGAACATTATTAAACTTTGTATCACCCTCTTGAGTTTTAATAAGATCTTGTGTCAACTCAATTACTTCTTCTAAATCTGCTTTCAATTTCAGAAGCTCCTCATTTTCGGGATCAGTTAGTAATGCTGCCTCCACCTGAAATATACAAATTTGTAATAAAATTAATGCTGCTACATAACTGTACTAATGTGTCTTACTGTAAAAATACAACAAAATATCACCTGCTGCAACTGTAATTTGTAGTTTCTTAAGTCTTCTGCCATATTAAATCAATATCATATACTAAATATTCACAAATCCACTAATGGTATAAATAAAATTCGAAAAGATCTAATTTTCCTGACATTAAGATTCGGAACTACTACCGTACACACACAATAAGTAACCAACAAGCGTCAAGCACAGATTAGTAAAAAGATACTACCATAGGTATTAAACCATATGAAAAACAGTGCTGCTAATAAAAAATTCTCGATTTCCCGCGTCACGTCAGTGAATTCTTCGAAATTCCCCGCTTCTTTTTGATCCATTCCCCACAAATGCCCCGAAATGATATTTTTGGAATAAAAACTCTGTTTTATACAAAATTATTTTAATATATACTTCTAAAACTATTGTGAAATACTATACCTTATAAAAAAAAATAACTCACATCTACAGACTATATCTACACTATTCAAAACAACTAAGTTATCGAATTTGGCGGAAGTAGCTTTAAAATCTCTTTAAAAACACGTAAGTTTGGTAGGTTGATTTTTTATATTGAATTGGATTAAAAATAAATTTAATCGTCATATTTTAATGCCGAACATGTAACTCACCTATTTTTTTAACAGTAACTGCACTTTAAGAAATCAACAACCGTAGATCATTGAATTAATGGTGATGTAGAAATAGATGCGTTCAGAAATACAAAATCGTATTTAAATAACATTTGAGCGGGCATTTGAGTGGTATTGCCATTCATAATTATGTTAATAGTGTCGAGTTGTATCTAACCAGTCGGAATGTGATGTTTTAGGTGTATTACCCAATATGAAATAGTCCAACGAAAAAATTTGTCTGGATTCCCCGAAACACCCCGATTTTTGTCATTCCCCGTGCTAACCCACAATTACCCGCAAATCGGGGACTTTCCCTGCGATTGACAGCACTGATTAAAAAAGATAATATTACGGTACATACCGATACCGTAATAAGTATACCCACAGCACAGACCACAGACTTTAGATTCTTATGACTTAGCACAAACGAAGAGTATTAGGAATCTTTTTTTCCGCAGAAAACACAACTTTTTAAAAGTCGGAATGCAATCCGTCCGTAAATCCTTAAAGATTTAAATGTTTCCTACATGGTATTCGTAGTACAAACTTTGAATACAATATTCTATGATCAGTCTGCTATCAATTCTACAATTGCCGTCAATCGAGGATTAGAAAGATTTGAACTTTTTGTATAGGTATAGCATTCAGTTTTTTGAATAAGCGATTTTGGAATGATAGTCATAATTAAAAGTCTATTACATGTGGTATTAGCAGTATAGCAGAAGGTAAATTTTAGATTTGTTCTCCACGAAATGTTAAAAATTCTGTAATAAAGAGTATAGCACTCACTAGATTCATTAAAAAACTAGTTAAGGAGCATTAGCTATCAATATGATTACCAAAGTTTTCTTGTATTTACAATATCTTAATACGAGATAGTATTCTCGTACTACTATATCCTGTTCTTAATCAATCGTTGCACCTTACAACAAAAAGTTAAAGTAAAAAAATATAACTATTTTTCATAATTTTGCACCCCTATCCAGTTTCATTGCTCCATCTATTGTATCAGCTCAATAGGTTGTCTGGCAGAGATCGCCTGTTGTACTTAAAATATTGTATCTAAACTTTTCTATAGTATACTATTTTTGGTGTACAATAAAGAGGATTTTGTTGTAATATTGTATACATAAATATTAATCGCAACATAAGGAATCCTTGTGGCGACATATGACTGTGAATGTTGTATTTATATATGTCGCATATTTTCTCAAACATCAGAAGTAATACACACACACACACACACACATCTCCGATTAATTTTTATTTCTTTCTTTCTTTCAATTTACAATATTTTATTTGCAACCATTTATAATTAAATTGATTTACTCGAATGGACATTTCTGACCTCACTTTCAGACATTGTCGAGAGCGGATATTTGGTAATGAGTAACATATCCACGAGAATTCACAGTTTTAAAACTCATCGTTTAATTCACTCGGGTCACGTACCCCGTTCAATTTCGCAACTGTATTCGTGACTGTGTGCGACATATAATTATAAGAAAACTTGTTTTGTGATCGTGCAATAAACTCTAAATGAAATTGTATACTGCTCGCTCTCGTACTCGATAATGTAACGCTCATCCTCTCACGATTATTCCGGAATTAATCTTTATTTTGATAGCGATTTTATTATTTTTATTGATTTGATTTGATGATCGTGATTTTAACGCAACACAACGTTTAAGTAAAGCTACGACCCGAGAAATGTATGTAATACTAAGACATTAAAAATCTTTTTAAGAATTTATTATTGTCAAATGTATTATGTGAAAATATTATGGATGAGCATTTATCAAAGAACCGAAAACGCGTATGAAGAAAATATCTAGACTCCGGTTACCCTTTTGTCTCCCAAATGTACTAAATTCTGTAAAACAATAAATACCTAAACACAAACATTTCATAGCATAGGTAAATCATATGTAGGCCTATTAGTACTAGTGGAGTAGGATCTGTCGTGACAAACGAATCCCTGCATTCCATACTGTGCCCAAGCCATCTTGTCTCTTTTTGAGCATGGCCGCAATATTAGTGAGCTGGGATTCGTCTAAAACAGACTCATTTGTCATCCAGTCTTTGCATGAAATGCCCATTATGCTTCGAAAACAGCGTATGTGTGGAATGTAGTAATAATAACGTTACTCGTTTATCAAGAATCTGGAGGGACGGAAATAAATAAAGTGCATCCTTAATACCTATTTATTATGTTATACAAAATATTTTTTAGCAAAATTCATTTGAGGTTTTAAACATTTTAAATACAAATACATGAATACAAATACAATGAAACAATAATCTACAAAAACATATTTGAATACATTGGTCATAAGACTGTCACATTAATTTCAATTTAACCGATCAACTACCAACATTGAAAAACAGTCAGTCGGTGTAGTGTCTCGTCGGTGTATTAAGAAAACGACAAGGTTATACAAATAAACAAAACAAGGGGCTCGATTGGAAATCGAGCAGACTAAACGCACAAAGTAAAAGCACATTATGCACATACAGATGATTTTAAACTTGTATCATTGCGGACATTATACATCGTAAGTGTAACGGATACTGACGGTTTTTATTTCGGCCATTTCGGCCCTTTTACGTAGATCAAGATTTCGCCATGACCAAATCATGAGTACCCATCATAAATAAAAAATACAGTGCAAAACTATTTTTTGTTATTAGTTTTCACTCTCATAAGAAATTTATTTCTCTAATAATAATTAAATATTTCCACACTATACGAATCTGATGAGATCAATTTATAAATGGAAAAAAAAGTTAATTTTTGATTTTCTTTGAATGTTTTTGAAACTGTAGAAGTTTATCGTCTCCCGTCTTTTAATACACAGCAAATATAAATATTAGTTAGTCTAACATGCGTTGTTCTACAATTATATTTGAATAAAGGATTTGTTAATAACCCGACTATAGCGCCACGCATCAGATCTCCACGAACCATCGTGCTTTGTCTTGATCAGTGGTGGGCAAACTGTTTAATGGGGGGCCACAAAGCTTAAGAAATACTAGAGGAGGGCCAGAATTATAGAAAAAATGCATTTTGTGTTAAAGCTTTTAATCATAATATTATAAAAACATCACAGCATTACACACAAGTGTGTGTGACCGTCAAAACGTAATTATAGCGGGCCATATACTATCCATGTCGATGGACCCTCGGCGGGCCGGATTAATTACTTTCGCGGGCCGGAGTTGGCCCGCGGACCGTACTTTGCCCATCACCGGTCTAGATTAAACAAATCAATGCATTGTGAAAATACGACGTTACCGGTCAAATGTTCAGCAGTTATAATATCTTTAACAAACACTAACAAATATATTTATGAAGCTTAGTACTAAATAAGAAAATGTCTAAATGATGGTACTACAATACCTTCAAAATCTAATGAGTTAAAAAAAAATAAGTGACTAAACCGTTATATTAGTGATTAGTATGATTAGAAACATTTTTTGATACAACTAGTATTTTTCTACTTTGTAACATCTTAAAATATGGTTTTAAGAGTTAAGAATCCAGTACTGTGGTTTCTACGGCGACCAAAGAACTTGTCATTAAAAGTATGTGATTTTATTTTCAAAATACCGTACACTAAAATTCGTATTATTTACTTAATAAAATATCGGTCAAACCTATTCTAATCTTTTCATTGCTAATTTAAATTGTTACATATTACTAAGTTATCTATGATTTAAAAATTATGTTTATTCTACAAAAGTGTTCCATTGACCTGCAAAAAATTAACTAATAATGAAAATGGAAAACATGAATGCATTATTTAATAATTAAAAACACTTTTAAATAAATTTTATGTTGAAAATGACTTCCATAAGAATAGCAAGCTTTCTATATCTGAAATTATGTGTATATACGAAGTATACCTACATCATAAACATTTCGCTTCTCACATTTAACACTACAAAAAAAAACTCTTCAGAAGACTCGAACAGTCGGCTACCAGCATCATTATTGGGTCTCGTACACAAAATTTTAAAAACGATTTTACTTAATTTTATAATAAACGCATATCTATATTGCATATCAGTCGTGAAGACAAACTTAATTTAATAAACTACTCAAGATTGACTCAAAAATAAATAAATAATGAGCATAAATTATTAAATTTATTAAACGTTGTTAAGTTTAAAATTAGCTCTAATTATAAAAAAAAAAAACGAAATAAAAGTTGAGTGAGTCTACTGTAAAGCGGATTAAGAATAATGTTTAATCACGTAGTAACATTTACAAGATGAGTTTGGAGAGCCGTCGACTGGTGGTAGCGTCTGCGAGAAGCGAAGTCTTCGTTGTCGTCATTCAACCTCTCCTGTTCCACCCTTATATCTGCATGTACTGGCGTCACTACCAATTGTTCGTATTCCAACGGCTTTTTGCTACAATATTTAAAATTCATTTCATTCATTCATATTTATTTGTGATTAACAGACAACGAGGAATATTATAAGTTTACATCGTCACGAACAATCGGATTATCTGCTTCTATCTTAGCTGCAACATGTCGTTGAACATGTGGGTGAATTGGATGGTCCGGGCGCTCACCTTTAAAAGGTGAAAGGTGCTAAAGGTGAGGTACCTTTATCTGTACTAATAAAAAAACTATAACGGAACTTTATCACAACATATTTTTTTTCCGAATTGTTGTCTGTCTGTCTGTCTGTATATGTATAAACCTAAAACTACTGAACAGGTTTAGACGATTGTTGCCCTAAATGAAACTTATATTATGAGTGATAATCTAAGTGACTTTTCAATGGGGCAAACGGATCTGGTCCCACAGAATTTTCCAAAGCATAGCGAGAGTAGATTACTAATTAACTTCTAAATAAATACTGCATGCACGTACTAGAAAAAAAGATAGAAATCTTCATCACCTTTATCGAAAGTAAGCACTCTAACGTTGTCAGACCTCAAACGTGCAATATTATGTGTGATGCTGGCGACAGATATCTGTCGGGTTTCAGAGGTTAAATGGCTTCGATAGGTGCACATGTTCGTTTGCTTTTACTACATCATAGTGTGCAGTATCTGGTATGTAGATTATCCAGTGTGTACCAAACCCACCGACCTGACTATATAGCTACTAACACCACACTGGTGGTCTTCAATGTCTAATAGTGTATATATTACAGTTATATATACATATAGATATCGAATGACAAAGTCAATGTTGGTATGAGACCTCTAAGTAATGTAACTCGATCGAAGTACGCAAAATTGTAATATATACTAATATTATAAAGAGAAAACCTTTGTATTTTTGTATGTTTGTAATGAATAAACTCAAAAACTACTGAACCGATTATAAAAATTTTTTCACCATTAGAACGCTACATTAGCCTTGAGTAATATAGGCTATATTTATTACTAGAAAAAATAAGGAGTTCTTGCTAAAACTTCAGTAACGTGAACCAAAGTGTAAAAAAATTTGCTTAAAAATTTATTTCATCGCATACGCTGCGGAAACTATTGATGATAGAAGAAAAAAAATGTTCTACAATATTAGAGAACATATAAATATCTACAAATAACATCGCGATACAATATGTCCAACTATTGTAGTTATATCACTGTAACCACTTTTTACATTTTAAATGCTGACCAAAATCATACCATGACAACAATACCTTCGTATTAATCCTTATCCAAATAAATCATTTCATATTCAAAACTGTTTCAAAACCTATAGATAACTTTTTGAATTACTCAAATGGGACATTCCGTTCAAAAGATTTTACGAATTTAGCGCAATGACCAGTGTGGCCCCACGCAAAGCAGCCCTAGCGTAGGCAGGCGGACAAGACGACAAGGGAGCGGGCACATCTATGAAATAGGTAGTTGCGCGGTCGGCGCCTCACACAGCGGACGTATGCAACATTGAATATGTCCTTTGTAAAGATAAAATTATAAATATATCCCAAAATGTTTAAAAATAAAAGTACACCCGTGTGGAGCCACGGCGGACCGCTAGTATTATATAAAGTTAAACATTTGTACGATGTATATACAGACAACACATATTAATTAAAATAGGAGATAATTACCCAATAGCCTGTAGGAAAGCTATTTTTAACCAATGGAAGAAATGGAATCCAGACGCTCGTCCTGGTTTGACGGCAGGATTAGCTGCTCCGATGTAGAGCCACAGCAGCCACAAAATAGACAAGCAGCCCAGCGCATATATCCAGTCCACTAGGAACATCAATAACAGTTTCACTGCCACCTGGAAATATTATTAGCATTGTTTGAAATAATTAATAAACCTAGTAATTCGCCTAGGAGCCGAAATGCAACCATTATGATTAGGTATCGTTGTGTTTCTAATTTTTTATTTATTGATAATACTGAAGTCAATAGATATCGAATAAAAAAAGAAAACAGTTGACAAACAGAGAAAAAAATCATATAGAAGAAGATAACCACTATACAAGATGCGTAATTTAAGCGTGCTTGGGCAATGACTGCGGAAATAAATCTTTAATGAATAAAATATCAGTAATTAAAAAAATTTTTAAAAAAAATGCCTGATTCCTATCTATAATATATTTACAATTCACTGAATATTACTTTTTACTTTACTTATTACATATACATAACATAAAAACACACAAGCTGTACAATGGTTCCACAATAACTAAAGTAACAAAACTTTCCTAACACAATACTCGTAAAATCAAATACAATATGAAACTCCAAAACATAAAAAAGACTTAGTAATAACCACTTCACATACACAATAGTAAGATACACGGAAGACGTGCCCTCGTTTTAGCTACATCCGTAACGTACAAGGAAGACGCGCCCCTGTTACGTCAACATATATTTAGGAAAAACTTACCCCCGCTAATGATAGCCACCGGTTGCACAGATGCGAGTACCAGTTCTTGTTCTTGGAGTGCACGCTCACACTGGGCCGCCGACCACCGTCGCCGTTCGCCATTCGCCCGTTCATGATTGCCGAGTCAGTTGGCGATGGCGTGAAATCCTTTCAGCGAAAACATTACTATGATTAATAATAAGAAGAAGTGAAGAGTAATTGGAAATAGTTCAAATATACATACGCCAACAGTTTTATGTCGTATTCTCTCTGGGAATAACAAATCAAGGTCACTTCCAGTAGCACCATACACTTGCGTGTCTCTTGGAGAATGCCCTTGAAATCTGCAAAAAATATTAATTTTTATCGATAAAATCAAAAATGTGTATTATTATATCTTGTATTATATTAGGTAAGATATTTATAACCTTTATTTTAAAAACTAAGTTACAGCTTGATACATTGACTCAGTGAAGATCAAAGATAAAGAACAACAGGTATAATGTTTATAAGAAAGATATTTATATATATTCATGTAAAAATAGGGAACTAAAAAATAAATCATACCTCATTTCACGTCTATGTTGTAAATCAAATGTCTGCGCGAGAGCAAAGTAAGAATAATCAATGCTAGCGTAAGTGATAAGGAATGGCATGGTGACGATTGGTGCAAGTTTGTTAATGTCACCAATGATGATAAATGTAACGGTCACTACCGCCACTACCACCATCGAGTATATAGGCACCTTGTTTGGACCCCTCTGTGGAAGTACATAACATGATGATTGAAATAAAAATATGAAAAACAAATTTGAACAAAAATAAAACTTGTCGCTTAGTTATGATGTTTAGAAATAATGAAGGGTAAATTGATTATGATTATAAAAATTTAACTTACACCATGTCCTAAGGCATCCAATCCAGGTATGACTTTTTCATTGGCTATGCTTTGCAAAACTCTAGGTGTTCCATACATAGCTCCGAGACAGGAACTCATAGAGCTTACGTACAACCCAGCGAGAAGAAGAACAGTCGCGGCCGATATGTCTGCAGTTATCGAGAAATTCTTCAGTAAAGCATCTCTCGTGACTGTCGCAGCTAATGTTATTATAAACATTAAATATAAAAAGGTCCTGAAAACATTTTAGAAACATTGTAGTAATATTAGGTCTTTGTTACACAGTAGTATATTTTATCTTTTATTTGAATCTTTAATGACAAAAAAGTTTAATAAATAAGTGTTATATAAATATAAGTTCTTACCCAGTGCTAATAGCTGCTAGAGATCCGTTAGGTATATTAACGGAAGGATTCCTGAGATCTCCACTCATGTTGATTCCAGCCAGAATACCAGTGATTGTCGGAAAGAACACGCCAAAACATTTAAACCAAGTATAGCCTTCTTGATAATTTGACCAAGTATTATTTGCCATAGTACCACTAAACCATCCCTTAAATTCGTCACCTATAAAGACATTATTAATATCTAAAACATCTTTGTAAAATAATGTGGATGTTTCGCAGATTTTAAAGCAGGGATGTTAAGGAGCTTCGTAACCGTATTTTTTTTTTTATGTTAATAGCCGACAAACAAGTAGATGAGCCACCTGATGGTAAGTGGTCACCGTCGCCCATGGACATAAGCAAAACCAATGGTATCACTGAGGCGTTGTCGGCCAGGAAAGTAGAAGGTAAGAAAAAAAGAAACTTTATCGGATTCGGTTACGGTTTCGGATATATTTTTATTTCTGATATCCGATAGTTTCGGTTACGGTTACGGAGCTCCGTAACATTCCTAATCTACAGCACCGATTTCATAATGGATATCAAATTCGATAATGAAACAATATTTTTCTACAATCTTAAACAAAAATGATTTCGAAAAATAATATCTGTAGCTTTCATTCAAAGTAAATTTTATTTTGGAATTTTAAAACATCAGATATTTTTGTTCAAAGTTGCCTGGGTTGTTGCCTATTATATGTATGTATAGCCGATTCTCAATCGGCAATCGTAAGTAAGAACCGAATGTATCACTAGACTGTAAACATCGTTATTTACAATTAAATTCAGCGAGAAAATGTTACAAAGAAACATGTGCCGAAAGATTAGATAAACACGAATCTTAAATTGTTTAAACTTATGTTCAGCCTACAGCGTTTCGACGAGATATACTCGAATGCGATAAATAACGGCGCGCGCGGGAACCGAGTCGACATAATTATGAGCCATTAGTGCCCACATTCAAAATGTATTAGATACTTCCAACCGATAGTTAAATACCTATTATCTTTTTACAATCTCCTTGGATTTATTTCACAGTATAATATTTACAGTAATCCGTCGAACAAATTTAATATTGAGCTAAGCTAACACTAAATTCGTAATATAATATAAGGATTCCAACTTTTAATAATTAAATTGTTATTTAGACTTCAGAAAAGGTTTGAAAAAGTGTGCGGACTGATAGTAGTTTTTAAATTTAATATATTTTCATTTACCAGGTACAGCAGTGAATGAGCCAACAAAGAAATCCAGTGCTGCTAGCAAAATTACCAAGAGCAAAATAAATTGCAGCTTAATCACCCACTTGACTCCAGCGACATTTATAGTACCAAGCAATAGAACGGCAGCTACGGCAAATCCACGCGCAGCCCAAGTGTTGTCTGTGCCAACCAGATTTGCCATCGACTCTCCGAAACCAAATACATTTAATGCACAACCAACAGCCTAAAAATAAGATATATTAAATTTAGAAAGAATATCAAAATCTCTCATTGCAACATCATTGAGGTCAACTTCTTTTGCTTTATGGTGCATTCTACTAAAGTTTGGGAGGCACTGTGATTTGTGTCAAGTTTCATCACAGGTGTTACTTATGTATGATGATTTTTACTGTCCTAAGTTAGCTGGAACCTTCCTTTTAAAATCAATTGTGAATTTGTTTCAGATGTATTTTAATATTAAAAAGCCAGTTGACACATGAGGTCAGCACTTTGTTCTTGGCAAGCAACACTTCAGGAATATCCCTGGTGATGTACATTTTTTTGGTAACTGGTGAACCCGGCTGGCATCAGTTTAAGCACAATCATCTAAGAAACTAATTTTGTTATGGATGGATAGATAAATACATAAGCATATATGGATATGGCTAAGTAAATATTAGGTTATTTTTATAATTCATATTGAAGGATTTTGAGGTCTTCTAAATTTTGGTTTCACTTAATCTTCAATCTATTTACCATAAGTTGACTAAGAAGCGGGTCTATCATTTCCTTCGAGGCCGGCAACGCATTGGTGACGCCCCTGGTGTTGCTAGTGTCCATGGGCGGCGGTGAACACTTACCATCAGGTGACCCGTCTGCTCGTTTGCATGCCCAAGGCATAAAAAAAAATCATAATAGAAAGAAATTGATTTATATGCAACATAATAAATATCTTGCTTTGTGTTAAATATGTTAATTTTATGTTACATTTTCTTTGCACATTCTTATATTGATGCACTCTACTCAGAGACATACGAGTACTACTAAGCAAACCATCACATTCATATATGTAAATATAGCTAATGAATATAGTAGTAAGATTTACCTGTCCAAAGCAATATATCATGCCTAAGGCCCCACCCATCCGAGAGCCCAGAGTATGGGCTAGCAGAAAGTATACACCCCCACTTTCTATCCGACACCTTTCACATATACCCACTGCTGACAGAACTGATATCAAAGCTACAAATACTGAAACATCATTAAGAACTTTATACACTTTATACACAATATAAATTTTAAGCTTGAAACATTTTTATCAGATATAAATAATCAAACCCAGGCTATTAACATGTTCAAAAACAAGGTATTTGCCTGTATTTTTCATGTAATATGGGAATAATAATTACATAGACTTAATTTACTATTCCAAGATTTACTTACCAGTAAAAATTACTATGAATATTGCATTGACTAAGCCAGCCTGACCAACTATCCAGCCTGATCGCAGAAATACAATAACACCAAATATATTTAGGAGACATGACGTGAACACTCCATCCCATGTTCCAAAAAGCACTGGTTGTGATATGAAGAAATTTGATTTCCACCATGGTACATCACCCTTAAAAAATATCAAAGTTGTTATAAAGAATACATGGCAATCTATAAATATATCCAAAATATGAACTATAATTATTACTTAAATTATATATATTTATTTGTATGCTATATATAGTTATCCCGAATACATATACATGGAGACCTATGTGTATACAAAAAAAAATCATGTTTCTTTACTGTAATTATATAGATATATCAATTTATTAACTTATTTACCCCAAAGGATGCATTTTTAACTACCATATTTTAATATTATGTCAATAGAGTAAACAGCATTTAATATATATTGCTAGTATCTCCTCACCATAGAATATATATGTGATGTATAAATGGAACTTGGTACCTTAGATTAATAATATAAACAACCCAACACCTACATAACAGTCCCAATAATTAAAGTGAAAACATTTCTTAGTGTTATGGAGTTATTGAAAAAAATATAACTCAAATCGTGAATTGAAAACATGGCCAAACAAAAACTTAAATTTAATAATAAGAAGATATTATTCTCTTAAATTATAACTAATTTGTTTTTCGGAATGATAATTCTGTCCTCATCTACCGCAACAGAAGAAATACAAAGATATCTCTATTAGTAAGGTTTTTCGTGTGTTGCATTAAAAAATTGGTATAGCATTATTTTATAGAAGACGTTATTACCTGTATATCTGCAAATATTTCATTAGCGCCAGATGCTTGGTGCCCACCTGTTCCATATTGGGATTCATTGCCCAAATCAACAAAGCCACCTGATTGTCTTCTCATGCGAGCCCTGTCAAACCCCGGCTCCTCTGATCGAAAACTATCTACATCTAATTCACTTCTCCTAGATCTATTGTTTTGATCCATATTAAATTTAATATTCCTACTTACGGTACTAAAAAATCATAATCCTACAAATATCAAGGAAGACTACTGAGTCACTAGGTAACAAACAATCTAAAAATTACAGACTATTTAGACTTTAGAGACGTCTTATGAGTCAACTGTCAAGCATTTTGTCAATATCAAATCAAATACTATTTTGTCATATTGTAATGTCAGTAACACTCGCTAAGTATTACCATTCGCAATATTGCACTAAGTCTATTATGTTTCATGACTTAATATGAAATCTAATCAAGCCATTTTGCAAGATCCTATACACAAAAATATACAGTCAATCTTTCTCCCTAACTTGACATTCTGGGTAACTTTGGCGGTTTTGACCAAATCATGATAGATCAACATTTTTATTTATTTTTTTACTATAGAAACTATTAAAATCACAAACGAAAGGAGAGGAGTAATGGTAAAATGCAAGGTAGTAAAAATAAAAAATATCACAAAAGGCAAGGTTAGTATCAAATAAATGGTAATTTATTGAGTGGGGAGAATGGGAAATTATTATCTTCAAGTTCCTATTATAATCAATTGTAAGGATAAATGTACTCTAATTATTAAGAGATAATTGTTTTTTTTTTATTTATATTCTTTATATTATCAGTAATAATTCTATACTCAATGTTTAGTAAATTGAATCTCAATTTTATTACCATTTTTTACATTTTTTTAACTATTTGCCTATTTTGTTAAGGTTTTGTTTTTCATTATAGCTACCCAGAATCTCTGAAAGTTAATCAAAGCTATCCAGAATCTTTAAAATACAAATAAAAAGCGATTTTAGTGAAAACCATACATACTGTAAAAGTTATCTAGAAGCCAAAAGGTGACTTTGCCATACCATACTTTTGCATTTTTTTTTCTATAGTAATAGGAGTCAAATAATTTTAAAATTTTATTCTTCACGATCTTAGAACACAAATTTACTTAATATTTATATCTTATGTTTTTTTACAAAAATTATATCAGCAAAAATGTGCTCCATACTTGTCAAAGTTATCCTGATTGATTGTACTTCTTTGTAAATAGTACTGAATTTGTAGTGAAACTTATATATCGTTTTCAGTTTACATCTTATCGTCGTACATCTCTGGTTTTGACATTTATATATACTGAATAGTTGGCATCTATACATTTTACATATATTAGTATATTTTAGCTATAGTTAATTTAAATATTATGAAAATAGTATCCTTCATGTTGTATACAAAGTAGCATTCGTTCAGAAAAACTTTCTTTTATATTTTCTTTCACTATTGAAAACAAAAACAAATCAACAGGAGCTAATTCAGGCCTGTAAAGTGAATGAATTAGGTTACCAACACCAGATTTCTAAATAAATAACTTTGTTCAAAGGGCGGTATGTGACGAATCCTTATGGTCATGCAGCATCATTCCCCAAAAATCCAGCCGTCGGTCTTTCCACCCACACAGCTTGAAGAGCCCTAGGCAATGCTACTGTTGTAGTAGTTATTTACGATCTCTTTTCGCTTTCAGAGAGCAAACGAGGGATCCAACGACAATTAATCTTCTTCACTTCACGATATTGATGTAGGATAGTATGAACGCTCCTCAAACGAATGCCTAGTTTTTTCTCGATATTCGTGATTTGTGGGTCTTCAAGCTCACACCAACTTTTCAGTAGTCCACACATTTCTGCACTTCCTGCTCTTTGCGAGGCTACACGCTACAATTCTTTGGCCATATTAAAGGTTAGTTTTACCTATTTTTAATTCAGCAAATCATCTAAAAATTATCGCACGAGACGGAACTGAATCTCGTAAGGCTGATTGTAACTGTTACAAACTTAATTGTTCGTTTAATACAAATTTAAAATCCACATTATAATAACATTGGTATTATTTTTATTATATTAATAATTTAATTCTAAAGACAAAATGCTACAGATATCGTCGATCTACCCTTATAGGGCATAAAGTAACCTTTGATTGCATGAAAAGAACAACAAAGTTCTATCGCTAAGTGCATTGGATTTAAAATATTCAACTATGAGAGAAAGTGACCGGCGTAACGATGCGTCATTGTATTTTATGATGAACAGCGCTAGATATTACTATAAGATCTAAATAAAAAACATGTCTCAAATAAATGAGTTTACATCTTTACTAAAAATATATTCAAGTTTTGTTACTCGAATAACATTGCTCACTGTTGCACACTTAAAAAATGTGTGGTCAAAAAAGAAATAAAATTTAAATAAAATAATTAATTAAAATAAATGCGCAAAACTAGGCGCCTATGGTGCATTACCTAAGATCCTGGCAGCTTTTACTCGCTTTATCATAATACTTATACGCTGAGCTAGGGAGCTCCCAACTCTCGGATCGCATGCCGTTTCAGCATTCAGCTTTTTTGATATTTCTCTAAAAAGATAATAATCATCGGACCCCCAGGAACCACGAGTCTCGACTCCGTAAACTTTGAAAAATATACAAAACTGATAAAAACCGATAACAATTATTACCAGCAACGGTAATGTAAAAAATTTCATTTGTTTATAAATAATTTTATATTAAATAATAATAACGTTAATTTTTCTATGTATTTACCTTACCTTAACGAATTTATTGAATGACGCAGGTAATGACCAGAGGCCTTTACTGTACAACCTATGCGATGTGCTGCCTCAGTAATCGATAGATTAAGTTTGTGATTTAATTAGTATTAGATAGTTTAAATCAAATAATGGATGACAGTGATAGTGAAATAGAAAATATAAGCTATACTACATTTTTCAAACAGAAAAATAAACTAGATATAGCACTGCTTATTCTAGAGTCTCTAGAAAATTAATAAAATGGGTGATAGAAGTAGTATTGATTTAAAACTATCAACTTTTGAAATTATATCTAGAACCAAGGTAAAGTACAGGATGATTACAATGTTGCCGATGGTTATCTTTTAGACACTACGACCCTTATTTGAAATATTATTTAACCAATTGAAAGGTACATTATCTCTAATAGATATAGGCTTTAGAGATAATTGTTCAACCACAACAAAGTTGCAGGGGGCCACTAATACTATATAAATTAACAAAGCATTAACAATTCACGAGGAACATTTAATATGTATATTCGTGCTTGTTCCAAATTCAAAATGTATGAGTACTATTTCGTCAGCCAGTGAGAGAAAGTCGTTTTTCGCGCGCTGATCAGTAAACCAAATACCGTTTTTCAAGTGGCAATGATAAAAAAATATAGGATTGAAAAAATATATAAATGATTCGTCGTGTTCCGGCTGGGGGCTTGAGAGCTAGTACTTTCTTTCTTTCTTTTCATTTCCTAGCCGACAATGCTTCAATAATACCGTTGGTGTTGCTGATATTCATGGATGACTGTGACCACTTACCATCAGTTAACTTGTCTGTTCTTTGTTAGCTATTAACATAAAAAAGGAAATATAGTATATTTACAAAATACCTATGTTTGTTCTACATGTAGGTACACGCTAAAAAACGTTTCGCTACGCTACGACTCGCCCAAACAAACACGACAGACCAACGTCCGTCCATGCACACACGCACGTCATAGACACGCAAGTAAAATTACGATCTTGATAAATCGAGGAGCAACTAAAGTATAATAAGTACGTGTATTAATTATTAACAAACTTACAAGTGCGTCACCATTAGAAATTAAGTTAGACATTAGATTAGAAAATGCATTTCTTCATTTCTTTGTTTTAATAGAAGTGTGTTATTGAATATTATGAACAGTTACTGAGAGGAAAGACAATCGCGACCAGTGCCTAAAACTATAGTTTTTATCGCACCTCATGTGCAGTGCACTACGAGGATCATCGCCAGGTATATCAACTAAATTTGCACGAGTTCCGTTCTTCAAATATTACGGCTTTCATTATCGTGCTCTTATTATAACGTAGCTATACTCCCGCAACATACAAAAGATACATACAGGGGCAATTTGGTACGTGATGATTTCCTATTCCGCAAAACACTGCTTTATACAGTCCACTGCTACTCCACCCCTTGAAACCACAAGGGCCCAGTTCGAGTGTGGTAATTAACAACAAATCACTTCTGATCACCGCCGCATTTATACATAATATATTTTCAGGCTTCAGAGCCGAATCCACCATGCTAGTTCTCCCGAGTTCAAGCCCGGGTAAAAAGGATCATCGATACCCGCACATCCCGGCCTATTTGCAGGAATCCACACAGCGGCGTCTAAGGAAGACTCATAAGACATACTTAAAATATTGTAATTTTGAAACAGAACTATGGGTTTCAAATATATACTTTGTCATTGCATTGCGGTTTCTAAGTCTGTCTTAATTTTAAACGGGTACTGTTTATAAACCAATGGATTATGTTTTCCAAAGCAAAGCAAGCTTATTCGTCTAATAATAACGCCAAGTAAACATCGCTACATAATTTTAACAACTTTTAACCTATGAAAACAGTTACTGCGAAACTATTTAGAGTACATACTCGTAACAACACGGCTCATAACATAATTCTTTGATTTAAAATTATCCTTTCGATACAACTGTAGCTCAGGCAAATGAATTGTATAATCGTGCATTGAAAAAATTATATCGATTTTAAGTTTAAAACCGCAATAAATTCAATTTAATTCTCTTGTTACCAACTTCAATGGTGTCAAAGTGACAGATGCAGCAGTAGGGAAATTACGTTTATCTACTAAATGTAGCAATACTACTTACTCGTACTCGTAGAGCCTGCTACGAAGCATCGAGCGTTAAGTAGATTAATATGCTACGAAAAGTATCGCAATTCCAAATGTTACAAAACAAATAATAGTGCTACATAGTACGTACATAAATAGTACACATTAAGCAATTAATAACTTATAATATATATAAATGAGCAAAAACAAATGAGTTCAATTTCTTTTTCCTCTTTTTATGAAATAATTTTCTTATTATTTTTGGTAGCTAGTTACAAGCTTTACTGTTATCAATAAAATTTGTTGGAAAAAAAGGTGCCCTTGTAATTCGATCACCAAATAAGGTGCCAATTCGTATTCGTACAATTTTGGAAAATATTATACATATTTAACATTGATAAAAACATATTTAGTTAAAACAAAGTCAATACTCCGCGAATCTAGTCCTAATGTGGTTTTTGTGCGTAAAAAATTAAACAGAAATATATGAAATAATTTTTGAAAAGATTTAAACTTATATTATATTTAGTAGTATTTAACAATTAATATATCCAACTAATCACTAGGAAAAATCGGATAATAGTACGCGGACAATAGAATAAATCGGATTTCGGATATATGAATATGATGACAGATTTGTTGATCATATGCAAAAACATTTAATTTCTAAAAATTATTTTACAGCATTTTAGCAGCATTTGCTAGGGTGTGCTCAAGATAAGAAAAGCAATGAGGACTACGGTAAGGAAATTGAACAGTGCTGATTCAAATTCGGCATTTATTACTTAAAAAGAGGCAAACTTGCTCGATATAATATTTATCAAAAATCCATTTTAAAAGCAATGTCGTTTACCCAATTGTCAGAAAGGTGATGTAGAGAATCAGATTCAGAAAAATTTTTGAAAGACAATATAATTACGGAAAGCACGACTGAGTGGACCAGACCGATATTTTTAGTGCCAAAAAAGTAAAATAAATAAAAAAACATATAGACAAGGAACCGATAATAGAAAATTAATCAAAAAATAAATTTATGTGATGCTAGATTTCCACTCCTAAATATAATACACATACTGTGTCAGCTACAATGTATTTTAGTCTTTTAGACCTCCAAAATGACTATAATCAGTATGAATTAGACGTGACTAGTTGAAAATATACAAAAATTACTTTTGATAAACAAAACCACATGAAGTGCGTACCGAGAGCACTTGAACTAATCCCAGGGCGTTCACTAGGAAGATAACTTTTGTGTTATCAGTCAGTTTACTTAGTGGACCTAATTTGGTTCGAACGTAATTTATTAAATCATAATAAAAACTTAATTGATGGTTTTTTGAGGTTGCTCAAAGTAATTTTAAACTAAATCCTAAGAAATGTAATTATGTATCATGTGAGGCAGTAAAATGATTTGTAGCATTCGCTAACTATTGTAGGCATTTTATCTCAAAATTTGCAGAAATTGTTATGCCTTTAAAACATTTGTGAAAAATATACTATAAATTTTTTTTGGATTCATGGACGAATATGTAAAATAATCTTCAATAATAACAAGTATTGATGGCTCCCCTAATTATGCAATATCTAATATTTATTGTTTACTGACGCATCAGGTCTAACTACAAGTATCGATTGTATGCTTGATAAAAAGAAGACGTGAAGCAACTAGGCTGAACCAAAATAACCCCACAATAGAAAAACAAATGCTTACTGTTTTAGGTCCATAAAATATTAACGACGTCATCACTTTATGGGAAAAAATTCAGAATGTTATCTGACCTTTGGTTTATCTATTCAATATGGATAATCCGTTTAGTAAGAATAGATTAACAAAAATTCGTTTAATTTTAGAAGCGTATGATTTTGTTATCTGTACTAATATTATATAAAGAAACTGCGAATTTTGTGTCTGTTGGTATACATGCCCAATCTTATAAGAAAATGGGCCAAGAATTTATATTTTGAATGAAGTTCAGAAAGTATTATCTAAAGACGATATAAAAGTAATATTAATTATCATTGACTGTCATCTGCTGTCAACCAGTGGACATGCAGGCATTAGGATAATTTGAAGTAACATTAAACTAAATTATTTTTGGCATGCACTGTGCATGTTGCATTGCTAAAAAGTGAAAAAAATGTCAAATGTGAAAACATTCCGCGTCTATAAAAAGCCTATAGTCGTCACTGCGACTTCTGTTAGTGCTTTAGATTAGATATTTATAGATGTAGTACTTTGAACCTTAGATGAAAATTATGATAACTAAATTCACAGCATCAACATTGAGTGAAGTATGTAAGTTATTTAACATTAAGCAACTACTTTTAACGGCTTATCAGCAACAGTCAACAAATCACTGAACAGGCAAAAAACGCATTTTTCCGTATACATAGCCCACTAATAATGACCGTAGAGTACCATGGAACCCATGGATTCTATACTGGTGTTTCGTATACAACGTTAATTAAATCGTAAAATTTCCACCGTATGAAATTATTTTCGGTAAAAATTGTAATATACCCAGTAATTTGACGTATATAGTGGAGCCTCTCTATAATTGTGACGATTCACGTATTATTAATAACGAGCAAACTGCCTTCAACTCGCTTCAGAAAAACTACGTCTTACGCTTAGAAATAGCAACTGCATTGTTTTAGAACTGGGTATTTCTTGTTCAACAAAGTTACAAATTACAATATTATTTATAACTTTTTAAACAAAATTTACGTATTAAGTGATGCTTACTGCAATACATTAGTGAAAACCAGAACGAAATTGGTTAAGCCGTTTCTGAGATTAGCACGAACAAACGCACAAACAAACAGACAAAAATTTTAACAGCTGTTGTTTTGTTTTCTATTGCGTTCATAAAAGCCCCAAATACATTTTTTTCTCGTATATCGTTCATGTACAGAAAGAGATTAGTTATAACTTTGTAATATCTATTATATTGCGTATTCATTTATATAGACTTCAGAAAACACAATAACAAGCAGGAAAAATCATTATTATTATCATAAGAAAGAAGAAAATGTGATTATGAAGAGACAACTAACCCAGAAACATATAGTTCAAATGATTTAATACTGCTACAACACGATTTGATTTGAAAATGTGTATAAGAGACAATAAGAGGTAACAACCTCGTCCACGAAGTAGTACAAAACCATTTATTATGGTGTTTGTGTACTCGTCTATTTAATGCTTTCTATATATTATGTTGACTTAATCTAGTTATATAAAACTTAAAGATTGTAGGTTTTATACCCTACATGAAAACATATGTAATACCTTATAAGATTATTATACTGTTCAGTATGGTACAAGTGGTATAGTATGAAATAGATCTTGGATAAAGTACTTAAACGAAATGTATCTATTGTTTAATGCAAAATAAACAGTTTTTGGGAACCGATCACACTTGTTTCTATCGAACCTAACACTTCTCCCCACAGAACGTTAGGCGAACATTAATATATATATAATATCATTTCTAACAAAATGCGTACGGATACAATAATGAGGGTTCCCCGCCGACAAAACGACAAACGACGTAGCCGACCGTAGAGATAAAGGAAATTCGCTTTCTAATTGGCTCTCCGATGCTGAAACCCAAAGACTGCGTTGAGTTTCACGGTTTATTCTAGAAGGAAGGTTGTAGCTAACTAAACAGGTTAAGAACCCCACCACCGTGCACCTGTGTCGAAGGAATAAAATACTGAGCCCAATAACCTCCAACAGGAAGGATCTTAGCGCATATTCCTCGTCCTTTATTCAACAGTATCCACCAAGAACAAAGTAGGTTGATTTTGTTTTACTATTGGATGGAGCCGGATGAATGGATAGAATTTATCGACCTGCTATTTTGCAAATTTAAAAGTCATGATTATTACAAACATAATGATTGTTTTAAACACAAATTTTTTTAGATAAAAGTTGATATAAATAACTATACATGTAAATTTGGCATAAATGTTTTATCCATAATTGTGAGTAGGAAAATATTCTTTTTGGGAGTTTCCATTGTTTCTTCCAAGATTACAATTGGTACAGATTTGCTAAAACGATTATATCGCTTGACTTTCGAATAATGTTAAAGCGAACTTTGAATATAATTTGATTTATTCATTCATTCATTTTCTTACAGCTATTGTTGGTATAATCACAAAAGCGTTTAACTTCTTTATCGTTAGAATACATTTTAAATGATACCAGCAACATAAAGTTCATAGTAACAGTATCCTCGGAACAAACTTACGTAACTGTATTGTTCTGCCCGTCTTCCGTCGTAGTTTTCATAAAATTTAACGTAAGAAACGTTCCCATTCCGATGTCTCGGCAACTACTTGTTATTGTTGGGACCGCCGCCGCATTCCCCCATTTCGCAGTAAGAATGAAGCGCTGAAGTAATGTGCAGAGTTTTAACGATGTTATCCATCGTGTCACCGGCAGCGGTAGAGCCTTAGCGACGTTACTTACACAAAACTCCACTTCATTTTTATAATTTGATCATCAGGAATAATATCGAGTTAATAGCGAGTCCATTTACTACTTTTATATTAAGGTAATAGCAAAAGCCTACCTTGGAAATACCTCGATTTTCTGGCTGTAATTGAAAATTTAAGTTAGAAATTACACTGACAAAGATTATGACAAAAAATCATAAAAATCTCCACTGGACACAGCTGACATTTTATTTCTGTTGTATATCTGAATATAATAATTATATATATAGTTGATAGTATCAGGTGTTACTTTGCAGAAATTCATTGTTATTAAATTAGTATTAATTTACTTTGCAACAATCCGCAAGCACAATGTATGATGGTATAAACTTGTATACATGCATGCGTGTATAAATGGTTTGTGGGAGGGAGGGAGGTTTCATGCATGTAAAGTATATACAAGTATATACCATCATACATTGTGCTTGCGGATTGTAGCAAAGTAAATTAATACTAATTTAATAATAATTATAGATGTTTTATTGACAATCATCCAAACGAACTCCCATAATGATGTTCAAAACCACATGATCTAATGCAACCTAAAACAAAATGAGGGCACAAAATTACAGATTTAAATCTATAGATATTGTTAAATACGGATATTTTTTTCTTTTGACAGTGGAACCCTAAAATAGTATCTATCTACGACTTGTCTCTTACATTAAATCGTATACAGATAAACTGCGGTGTATAACTTCAGAGAAACGAATGGCGTCCTTTACTTATTTGCATTGAAAGCTTTATTGTCAACTTTGAATCATCTAAGTAGCCCATTGTGAGCTGTAGTGTAACATTGTGGCTTTCCTATTGTTTTCGTTATTGTAACTTTACAAAGAGTACCCCTGAGTTTACATCTACAAAGAACCGATTCCCGGCTGTGACTCTTCTAAAAATAACATCGTTATAATTTGTATTATTTTACAAACGTGGAAAACCTCGTGGTATGTAACATTAATGAATTCTTTAAATATTTTACTTTTTAGGTCTGCATAATGTGGGCTACAATGAAGTATATATTCTGAATTTACAAAGCCATGCAAATTTAACGAAAAAAGTGGATATGCCCTAATTTTCTAACAAGCAATACATCACTGGCTAGCATCTCATAATACAATATTTGAATGGTTGCACGATGACCGGGATCATAAGAGATATCCAGCAATTAGAATTAAAGGTATACGGCAGGGCAGGAGTGAGGGCGGCGTACTGGGCGGGTGGTGGCGGTTGCGTACGCTCGCGGGGCGACGGCCCACGTCACTCCGAGTCACTCGGCAGTGTCGGCAGTCGGCGTCCGCAGCCCGCGCGCCTCACAACCGCTGAGCGCAGCGCCTGCCGCCGGCCGCGGCCGACCCATCGACGGCTATTATGCCGGCGCTCCGGAGCCGCACTCCACGCGCCGCGCGCCTGCCGCCGCCGACGACAACACCGCGCTCGATTTGTACCCCGAATCGCACCCGATTACGCGTTTCACGTCTGTAGATCGGAATGTAAATATTTATGGATGTCAGTTTTCAGTTGTTTAGATTGGCTGTGAAATTCAAGGTATGTAAGTATGTCTGATGTTCCGATTTTTCACGACAAATTTATATATGTGTCCGATATACCGACAGTTTCGACCTCGCTGACCAGTTCGAATGAAACGATTCGCTGAATCTAGCACGCCTATTGTATGTCGCACTGAGCTTTGCATTTTTATGGTATTGAAAGTAATTGCTATCAATAACTACACTTAATGACGTATAAAGTGCCCTTCTATATTTGGATCGATACTTTACCATAAAATGGTAGCAGTGTTGATTTCTACAGATTTCTCGCATTATATTACAAGATTAACCGCCAGCGCTTTGTGCGCCGCCGCGCATTTGTCAATTTCCCTTCTATTAACAACGATCAACGATCTTGTATTGTGCCAGCAATACAAAAGAAAACAAACTCATAAATAGCAAGAAAGAACTAGGGGATATTTCAGATATGACAAATTAATTTATTGTATAGTCTTAAAAACTGCTACTCGTACTTGTTCTGATATTTATTTTATAACTGCTGAAATAGAGTTATTAAAAACACACAAAAATCTACTCGCACATAATTTTGAGCACATGGTTTTCTCTGCAAAATGCATCAAAGTTAATACGAATGAAATCATTAACTCTTGAACATTTTAGTTATAAAGTTGAGTGCTGTTAATGCGTTAAATCTTACTGGTCATTAACGTATTACTACAATTTAATAAGTAATTAAGTTAAGTAAGATATTGATTGGCATAAAATGTTTAGGTGAGAATGAAATCAACAAGGCGTGTTCGGGTTCATGAAGATGCTATTCGTCATAGGTAATATACTACACTACTTTTATTTATTATTTTGTAATATCTGAACCAGTAGTAATTTCGTAGAAGTTTGATTTATTTATTTTTGTAAAAAACTAATACCTTCCTTAACAACTTAATTCTTGCTACTGTAGTTAGATTAAAACCAACAAATAACCATTTCAAAGGGTACTTGGATAGGCTGATAAATATTTAAGTAAGGTCGGAATCAATTATAAATACTATTCCATGTTTAACCGAATAGCGTGCAAATTAATTTTCATGTTGCAACAGATTAATACAGTATTTTTCATTTTCATCGTGTTTCACTTCTCCCTGGCATATTTCATAGCAATAGATTACTATTATCACTTGTTAACAGATGCAACCTACTGCCTATATATTAGGTTTTACCATGTTTTGAAAACAAATGTATATGTGAATATCAGGGTACCTCACAATTACTTAACTTCGTAGTTAATATGGTTATTTTACGGCGTTTTCCTATAGTAAAAAGGAAATTGAAAGTAACTACGTCGTTTTTAGTTCTATATGATACCTACGGTGACTTAAATTGTAATAGTAATTAACTATTAACATTAAACTTGAATAAGAATTAGTATAAATATATAATTACCTACTGTGAATGAGGTAACTTTTATCTTTGTCAGTACAAGTACATTTATGATAATTTATTTACTTCAGCTGACATTGATTTACTTAAGCCTACATCACCTCTTGAATCATTAGTGAAGTACGTACATCTCACAAATGAGAAAATAAATCTATCGTAAATCTCTAACAACAAGAATTATTCTTTATTTTTAATAATATACACAGAAATTTTATCCGTCGTATATACATACCGTATAAACCATAGATATTACGAAAATTTGATTAATTTACTTAAAAGTGGAGATATTGGACATTAGTGATAATTAATTACTCGACAATAAAAATATATTGTTATTTACATGAAAGAAATATTCTTAAAACATTAATATTGTATCCTGTGCTTACATACAAGGATATTACATAAGTAAGACTCCAAGCTGTCTGCAGGCTATGAGGTATTAAGACTAAAGTGCTAGGCTTATTCTGCGATGAACTTTCAAATTAGCTTTTAATTATAGTATAACCTTCTTAGAGACTGTATTTCAAATAATATCAGTCCATTATTTCACTTATTACTCGTTCTTTTAAGCAAAAACTTATTAACGTTTTTTTTTATTTTACTTAATGTTTAAATTTTCTTTTATTGAATGTTTACTAGCTATAATTTCAGCTTTTTATTTGTAGTAATATACTGACTAGTAATCTTTACTAACGTAAGCCAGTTTAAGCAGTATTGTTACCGATTACGCGTAGTTCTATGTTTACCTTTAAACATTGGTGAGGACAGCTGAAAATGCAGCTGCCGGATGACGCCATCTCTCTATAACAAGATTATTCATGATCAATCTATTATGGTACAAGGCATATAATATAGTGAATTTCAAACACTCAGCCATTAAAAATTGTAGTCATTTTTAAGAACAAAACTTAAGTTTCGCAAATATCATACAAATTGTAATTTATATTATAGTGATAGATTATAAGGTATATTTTATATAGGAGTTTAGTGTTTGGAAAAAATATAACACTTGTGTAATTTTTTTTTATACACAAAATTTCTCAGATAAAATACCTCGAGTAAAAGAATGTAAAGCTAATTCGAATTATAATTCATAATGATTTAATCGTATATCTGTAAATACAATTATGCACGTCAATTTTTGCTTCTACTACCGTTTCGAAAAGGTGCTTTAACATTGTCGAAGAAACGGCGAAAAAAACTCCGCAACACATCATTTAAAACAACACATGGTTATTACAAAGTATGTATAAAACCTGCGCGGAACTGGTTACGACACTATTATTCCCAGGCGTCCTTATCATTAATATATTCGTCTATACTGTAATATTCTTTATCCACAACTACGGCTTTGACGCGTTTGGTTAAATCTTCATATTTTCTTCAAAAGGTTAAGGTGACCTAAATTATTTTGAATTTGAAGTGATCTTTACATTTGCAGAAGTGAAATTGGTTATATCAAAGCTGTACTTTAAATCCTGCACGATTTTAATCTAGTATAGCCCAGTGGATATTAATGAGATGGCTTTGATGGATAATTAACTTCAGACTTCAGCTGTTTGGGATGTACCGCAATGTATTTAAATATAAATCCATATGTTATTAACTTAACAATGACGTCATCTTCGGTTTATAGATCTTTAATTCTCATTGAGATACATATTTTATCACTTACATGAGAATATTACCTAAAACTACACGTTATATCCGGTGTGGGTAGTTTTGCATTACATTACCAATACAATTAATAAACTCACTAATCGAGAACTCTATAAAACTAGTAATGAGGGTAGTCTGTAAAAACATCCGGTTCGCTCGGTGCTTCTATAGAATGGGTTATGGTCCAAGTTAGAATTAATTTAATAACTTATTTATCATCTTACTGATCCTATTAAAACTATGAACGATCGATACGTCATAAAAAATGTAATATGAATAGATATGTACACATTATATTTCATATTTTTTATCATTACCATTCATAAATGCCACTTCATTCATTGTGGGTATATACAAAAGATACGTACATGAGCGAAAAAACATTTTGAATTTGGAACAAGCGCGAATATACGAACAAAGGATAAATAAACCGTACGGTTGCTGGCTTCAAATATCTCAATTTAAAGGAAGAAAAAAATATCTACAGTTTTAGTAAGCGTTTGTTGTTGTGTGTTGTGTGAATGAAAATTTATAAAGAAATTAGTTCAACCAGTGACAATAATAAGACACTGACTGTATCATTTCATACTCAAACAGCAGTTACTGTTAATAATATAAATTTCTATTAATAATATAAGTTTTCCTCAATTATTTCTATGCATTAGCCAACACTCATTGACCGTAGAGTCTTTAGATAATATATTTGGTGATAAAAGGCCACAGTGAAAATCAAACACGACACTTATTCACAAAATTATTAAAAGCGAATGATATATTAAAAAGAACTAACTGAGGATATAAGCTAAGAAATCTAAAGCGTTACACTCTCAAAACGCTGAAAAGTTTTGACCATATAGCTGATGGCATTATGCTGCTATTTATTTTCCGCAATTAATGATAAAAGTTAGGTACACCACTTACTATAACTTTTCTTTTGTACTCCTATCACTACTTTAGATAAATTTTAGATTAGAATCTATCACTGTTCTCGGGATTCTGTTTAGCTGTACTCCCTAGAAGGAAATTCCGTCGTCCTTACGTGTTATACAATTACATCCTAATCAGTTAACAACTTTTAAGTGACCAGATGTAAAAACATATTCTATAACTGCTTAAAACATTATACATTTGGACTCATAGAGGAAATAAGGATTTACAAATAGATTATTTCCGTGAAATAATTTTTGGATCAATAGATATATCAAAATCAATGTACCTTTTTTAGAAATCTGCTAATCTTCTTAAAACTATGTCTTCTTCTTCATGCAACAATCTTTTATTTTATTTATTATTTTTGTAATGTACACTCAAGGACAAATTTAGAGGATCGCTAAAAAATAATATAAAAGTAAACAAAAGTGAAAACCAATATTTTTAATGCTTGTCATGTTAACAGTCGGCTTGTAAGTAAATATTTCACTGTAATAAAAAATCATTTTTTATCAAAAATCAATTAAGAGAAGTTTTTAATTTTAAAACGTTTTCGTTTTTAATCGTCGGGAGTAGCCTCCTCCAACGCATGAAGTCTCGTATGTCAACAAGTGTACGATTTCCTTTCTTTAGCTGGCTCCCCATTCTGTCATTATGTTTAATCGAATTTAAGTCCTGAAATAGTGCCGACTAACCCATCGATCGCGTTGATCATTATCACTTAACTATCGCTATTACTATAGCGGATGTGTCTTATCTCGTATCAGAACAAAGTAATCACCATCATATCGATATTAAATCAATCTTTAAAATATCACTCGTGTATCTCACCGCTTTCACAGATCCATTTTTAATTATGCGTCGTTCCCAAGCAAATCAAACCTCACAGTATTACCTTCGAAACTCTCTCCCAATACCAGTAAAACCTACTAAATAGTAATTTAACATTCTGTTGTTGGTGTAAACAAACACAATTGACTTGCTCTACTCGATAACCTTTGGAAATAATGAAGGCCAGAATCCTCAAGCAAGACCACTAAAGCTTATGAAGTGAGTTTTCTTTCATTGCTTTTTTTTAATGTTTTAGTAGTGCTCGGCGTAACTTGTATTTTTGGAACCTGAATTTAACATGAAACGTTTAAGTGCGAATTCTTAGTAAATTATTCACAAAAACTGTCACCTCTCACTGTAGTTGCTCGATTGCGACTTTGTCGACTTTGAAATTTGCAAAGTACTTTTAGATACATCTAACCATAGTCGACAATAATTAAATTTATATCAAGATTCTGTTACAATATTTCAAAATACTGCCATCGACCCACAACTGAAATGCAGGCAAAATGATCTTTCGTAGCAGTAAGTTCTGGATTTGTCATTTAATTTAAGAATTAATGTTAATAAGACCCTAAGGTTTAACCCCTAATAAGGTTTTTATTATCAATATAGGAACTACGACTACTACAAACAACTTTCTAAACCCGAGGCACTGATATAATATAAATCCTAATAAATCGGGGTCGAAATATCAATAAAAATCCAAAATTATGAGAACCTCTTACAGTTAAAATGTATAATATCTATGCTTATATAAGTTTAAGAACATACATAGATAGGCACAAAACACATAACCTCCTTAAACAAGTCTCGCGGGTGCGTTAAATCGTAGCTTAAGAATAACAAATGTGACACGAAAAAAGGTTATTAAAATCGTTTTATTTTACATATTCATATATTTATATAAGTGCCTACGTACGTTTGAGTATGTAGAATTTTGAGAAAAAGAATAAATTTTAACGCTCTTTATTTATTTATTTAATGATTTATGTATACCTGGAAACATTTTACAGATATCAAGAAAGGATGGTACCAAGGGAAATGTTTATTTCTTATAAAATTCCTTCCAGCAAATCTGAGACTGGAAAACGGTATGTCTAGATAGTAAAAAGACTGTGTACATAAAATAGAGTACATTAAAACTAAAAAAAATCTAATAATATAAAAATAGATGCATAAAACAATCATACATAATTACATACATCCCAACATCCATACACAAATAAATATATAGTAAAAATAGGAATACCGATGAAACAATAATAATGTAGTATTATATAGTAAAAAAATGTAAACCTACAGGATATTATAAACATAAAAACAAAATAACATACGCAACTAAGGAAATATAGAACTCTTTAACTGGTTTTTTTAACGAAGATATAGTTTTAAAATTTATAATATTAAGCGGAAGCGAGTTCCATAGTCTCACCGCATGCAAGGAAAGGGAGATGAAGTAAATCAGGGCTCTTTTATGTGAAGGGAACTTGAGTAGGTAGGATTTTTCAAGGTGTAATTGAGGGTCGAGCGAAGCTTAAGCGCTCTCGCAGATAGGATGGAGCTGTAGGACAGTGGACAATGTTAAAAAGGAGGGACAAAATAAGAGTTTCTGCAAAAACGAATTGGGAGCCACTTGAGATCCATATAAAAATGAGAGATATGGCCAAATTTACAAATACCAAAAATAAAACGAATGCAAAGGTTGTGCAAGCACTTAAGTCTCTTTAACAGCTTGTTATCACATCCAAATAGCAGGCGTTAGCATAGTCTATAAGGGACTAAATTGAAGTTAAGACAAGGGAAATGCTACAACCATTAATGTTGAGACCAAAAGATTTAGCTCAACTATAAATTTGACTTAAGTCGTGGTAGATACTCGAGATAGCCAAGTCGATGTCTGCCACGCTAAAATGATGATATATCTGCAAATCCTCTGAATAGAGATGGAAATTGGAATAAATAATACGAGAAATTTTTTAATAAAAACGGAAAAAAATTAAAGATAAAGTACGTCATCCGAAGGCAAGCCTGCATTAAGTTCACGGAGGTCAGAAAAAAGTTATTAATGCATAGTCGTTGCGAGCGACCCCAAAGATATGGATTGAACTATAAAATGGTGGAAGAAGAAACGTTAATAAAGTGAATTATACCTTCCAGAATGTCAAAATCTATAAAGGAAAAAGCGTTGCTTAAATCTAGCAACACTAAGAGAGTACGTTGATTGTTTTCCATGGCGCAGTAGATGTCATCAGTCACTTTTAAAAAAGCAGTAACCGTGCTGTGTTTGGGACGAAATCCGGGCTGGAAAGAACTGAGAAGATTATTTAAATGAACAAAATAAGCTAGTGGGCCGTGAACAATGTGCTCAAGAACTTTGGACAGAAGGGTAAGATTGAAATGGGTCGGTAGTGAGGAAGTGAGACAGAAAATGTAACTTTAAGAAGTAGAATAATGTGCGCTTATTTCCAGACGGCTGGAAAAGAGCAGAATGATAAGAAATGATTGAATAATGATGAGTAATGATGGAAAGGATTAAGGGAAGGATAAATACCATAATTTTTGTAACCACGAATGTAGAAGAGTCCACAGACTGAGCTTTCCCTTGAAAATGTCCCTAGATTCGAGAGTGTTCGGGAGAGTGGCTAGAGCCAATAGATACTGTCTGCCGGTGTAGCTTTGCATCTTGTGTATTGCTTCGACAGGGTGGCCTTGGGCGACTAAGTTGACGTGGATGGCTTCGTTAGGAAGCTCGAAGGGTACTCTGCGTAGGATGGTGCACACTTTACACTCCTTTGGAAGGGCATAAATGTGGAAGGGGATTTTGTGGAGCGTAAGGAACTTAGCTAGGGCCCTGAAATCGTCAATAGTCGGAATGACTACGCAGATGGCTACGCCGATGTTTTTGGCTTGGGTGAAGTATATTTCGCAGTCGGAGCACAGCTGGGTCACTCGTTGCCACTTCGACTTATCCCAAAGGAAGACTGATGGCGGGCTTTGACCTGGGGAGGGACGGGCGAACAGCGAGTTGCTGATTTTTGGTGGGGAAGTTATCTCGGGACCGAGGTGGGCGGGGCGCTGGGATCTAGGACCACAAGCGGGGCGGGCTGGGAAGTCGAAGAGAGGGAAGGTTTGCCTTCCGGGGACGGGTTTATCCCACAGGGGCCTTCCTACCGATGGCAGGCAGCGGAGAGAAGAGAGAGAAAACAGTGACTATCCCTAATGGAATATAGCCACTAACCTTCACCCTGGGAAAGGCCCAAGTGCAATAGGATTGGGTTGGCCGGTTTCTCTGGGTCCGAAAGGACTGAGAAGCGCACCGGGTCCACGCTAGCTGACCTCGTTGGCACCGTGAGTTATCCACCAGCTCAAATCGCAAAGTTTGACTACTTAGTTGATACCAACAATAGAATTGAAGGCAACAATTAAGTCGCGATCGGTACGAGAGTCGACGATATCGTTCGAAACAAAATGTGACTATACTCGAGAGTGTCGTCGGGGCGTTCCGAGAATGACTCACAACGAACAAAATTACACAATCACAAAAAAAATCTATTGTGAATAGAGGAAAACAAAAAAAACTCATTTAAATCTTTTTAATTTATCCATAAGTTTTTGGAACTTTACAAAAGAAAATATATTTAGTATACCTACTTCGCCTACAGCTGCTTCGCAAGCACAGCTTTTTAAACGCACCACACTGTATTTGTTTGAATATGTAATTCTGTTACTTAAAATTCTACTTTTATATATCTACATATTCGGACGATAACTTGAAACTAGCCGACATACATAAAGCCTTACTTATTAGTATGAACGTAGGCTTGTCTAACGGGCGATTCGATAACGGCTTTATGCAATGATAAATTTTGTAGAAGTGGCTTTGATATGATAGTTGCGTATCAGATAACATTATCAATACAAATTCAAACAGATTATTCAGTTTAAAGTGTCTAAAGCATAAGCAGATGGAATTTGAACGGATTAATATGTAAGTAGTAAGTGCATATAGTGTTATATTGTATGTAATCAAGGAAAATATATAATTTGGTAATTAAGTAAAAATATCGTAGTATCTTTTCACTAATATATAAATGGTCCATTGTCAAGCAATATTTATTTCTAAAAGAGAAATTGTAAAATTTAATCCCAAGTATATTTGAAAAACTAGTTAGAATAAGTTCGTAAATATCTCTAATATAATAATTTGTACAAAAAATCTTATGTTCACATTTAAATAATATCGTTGCTGTGAATTCACCTTTCCTCTTGAAACATGTAGTTACAAACTCATTATATTTTATTATAATTGTATAGAATTTGTTTAGTGGGCAATTTCGATATTAATATTAACACCAAAGATAGATTTTTATATTTATATATATATATTACTTTTGTTCGTGTATGTGTAACTGAACTGCATTTAAACGGCTGGACTGATTTTGATGAAATTTTTGTGTGTGTGTGATTAAGTGGGTTCCTGGTTGGTTTAGATTCGCAATTGAACCTAATAAACGGTGGTGCGACCGGGTTCCGGGAATATCCTACAGAAAACCTTGCTGGTAAAGGTATAAATTTGGTTATTTCCTAAAAGTTTCAATTTTACAAACAAATACTTTAAATTAAATGTCAATTGAAACTTAAAAATTTCCTAATTGATGAAACAAAGGAATACAATTCATAGTTCCAAACCTAATATTACTAGCTTGACTACTCGTGGTCCTAGTATTTACTGACGCCATATCGCCCTCATACTGTGTTCTTCAAGAGCACACAACGGATTGCATTATTTATTTGTCTTGAGGGATCTGTACGAAAGGTTATGTCACGACAGTAGATTTTGTTTCTGGTTACTCGAGTACTTGTTATATGCATATATCAGTCTTGTTCAACGTCAAAAAAAGAACATCGTACAATCTTTGTTCAATTGATAAATTTGTTTCTGACATGCCCAATATTACTTCTAAGTTATTATTGATGGTAAATGGTTTCATGTAGATAAGTACCCTTTTTACATATTTAAGATTAAACCTAATTTTATCTTACGAGCATATTGTTTGTCTTTATCATATAATATTATGTTATCTGACATCTCGTTTAGGTATGCGTATCTATGACACAAGTCGGAGAAAATCAACTTAGACCTTCGCATGGCTCTTCGTATATTCATACGAAGCAGAATAATTTAAGATGACACCCAATGAAACTTCGTTACTGGGAAATGTTTTGACACGTTGACAATGTAAAATACATGTATAGCTTGGAATCAGATTTTTTTTACATAAAATAACTCAATGCTTGACAGAAATCCCACCTGATGGTAAGTGGTGATAAAATCTAAGATGTTGAACGCACTAACTTATAAATGCCTATTAAAAAGCCTAAGTCTTCCGTCCGAGGAGTATAATCTGCCACTATGTTGTCTATATGGACTATGAGAAAGCCTTTGATTCTATCGAGACTTGACGGTGCTGGAGTCTCTTCAGCGGTGCCAGACCAACTATCGATATCGAGGTGTTAAAGAGTGTGTATACAGAGCAGCCACCATGTTAGTCCGATTACACGACAAACGCACGAACCCCATCCAATTGCAGCGAGGCGTCAGGCAAGTAGCGTTATTTCCCCAAAATGTTCACCGCTGCAGTGGAAGACACGTTCAAGCTCATGGAATGGAAAGGACTAGGCATTAACATCAACGGCGAATACCTTACACATTTTCGATTTGCCGACGATATAGTGATCTTGGCGAAAACGCTGAAGGAGCTCAGTACCTTGTTAGGAGACCTGAACAGTGCCTCACAAAGGGCGAGTTTGAAAATGAACATAGACAAGACTAAAGTCATCATGAATTAGGAATAAGTACCGACCTTGTACAAATTTTTTTTTATTTTCTGTGATTTAAGGCGGCCTAGAATATTCCCCCCAATTACATGCCGGCAGAACTGGGTGTCGTAAGAGGCGGCAGAAGCCGGCCAGCTTGGTGGTAGCTAGGTGGTGGCTTCGCGTAAGAATTTTATTATCAATATTATTATTGTCATTAATATTATTACTGGTATTATTATCTTTCCGTGAAGCCTGCCTGGCTAGCTCCTACTTGAGTCAGCCGCGAAATGACATGTCGTATTCCGGCTATGGGCTTGAGAGCCAATTCTTTCTTTCTTCTTGTTTTTTGGACAACAATGCATTAGTAATACCTTTAGTCCACGGGTGACGGTGACCACTTATTATCAGGTGGCTCGTCTGCTCGTATAAAAAAATCTTTTCGGCTTCATAGTTCAAGTACAATGCATCTATATCATCAAGATTGGACGAGTTACATGTAATGATTGAAGTATAATGACAAATTACATAATTATCTCATTGATACCTACAACATTCGGAATTATCATATCCTTAAGTCACGTGGTTTTAATATCATCACTCACATAATACTCCCACACTAGGTTTCACTCTGTCATCATTACAACCCATAATTGTGCCATTGCTGGTCTCGGGTCGAGTTAAGACCATAGTTCGCCGCCAAGTGGCCAAGTGTGGGTTTTGAGAACAACATGACGAATAAGCAGGTATGAAGATTTCCTCAGGATGTTTTCCTTTGCCTAAACAAGTGTAAATTATGAGTAATTAGTAACCCGCACATAATTTGAAAAATTGTTGCACCCAGGATTTTAACTCCAGTCTTTCGTGCAGCCAACGTTCAAACGACTAGACTACCGTTGCTTTTACTCTTAACAAGTAGCATTATCCAACAACTAATTTACCTGCCCCAATTGGAAATCGAATCCCGACGTCGTTCGCTCGGCAGGCAGTGTACCCACTTTGAAACAAAAGAGTTTAAATACGCAGTCACTCGTGTTCCAGTGAAACCTCTAAGACTTTTAACTTTGATATTGACTTTGAACGGTATATTGTTCAGTCAACGCTGTTGGCTTGCTTACTATTGGGGTTTTTAGTAACATTTTTCTAACCGTTTACTATCAGATATAATTGTGATACTAAACCACGCAAAAATCCTCTTAAAAAAAATTAAACACATTTAAAAACCGTATGTGTGTATTTATGAACGCACGTAACAAGTTATACTTCTTTATGATAACAAAACAAAAATAACTCCAAAAATTTTATTCCACGTGCCAACATTCTACGTTAAAACGTCTAAGCTTCTATAAACCCTGACACAACCGACGACTCCAAAGGTTTTCTCTTGTCTTGTTTCCTGCTCAGGGAGCACGGGTTTAAATTCTTGTACTATCAACATTTATAATTTGTGTTATAAATTATTTATCGTATAATTCGGTAGCGGAGATTGCTAATCCATAATGTTCTCTCAGGTTTGTAAAGTCGCCTTAACATTACTCGCACAGCGTGGTGGGCTATAGCATTTACTTACCTTTTATAATGTGCCACCCACGCCCAGCAGTGGGTCACAATTATGAGTTGTGATGGTGATAATGTTAGCTTTTGTATATTCGGAGATAATTTCTGAAACCATTTCAGAGACCCATTTTGTCATAAAACTAGCAGATACACAAAATTTTAAATAAATTATGCCTCAGTGATGTGAAGAATATCGTAGATTCTTGAAGTTACTTCTTGTTTTCGATAATTTCTAATATTCTATCATTCATCGACCTAGCTTGCATGGATAGCCATAAATTTTCATTATATATGTCGATGTGGTCAGACTTTCTGGCGCCGTAATCAGACATCTTCGCGAGTAGAAATTTGGTAATTTGGTTTCCACAAGTATTCACTATTCAAACGTTTCACTGTTTGTAGCAGAGATGCGCTAGTCTCCAGCACGATTGAAACAATTGCGTCCTACCATAGCGCCTGCCCCTTGCTGCTGGGCTCTGTTGTAGCACGAGTTTCCGAGTATTAAGTAATAGCAACGGTGCTGCCACCACTCAAATCACGTGCCGCATTTCGTTTAACAACCGTATTCATGACTCTCTCCGATGTATACTTGTTTTAGTTGAATAACGTGTATATTTAACACAACTGAAAAATTTACGTTCAACGTGTTTCGTTATATCAGTGAATATTATTAATGTTATCTGTATAAATATTGTAGTTTAAAAAAATTAATATCAACTGAAAAACATATCAGTTAAAATATTTATTATATATAACACCACAGATTTATATCAACAGATTCTAATCTTATCTAAAATTATGATCTCTGATACTTTCAGTCATTTATGCCGCTACAGTTCTATTGAAATTGCTTTACCTCGGACAATCATCGCTCAGTATATATAAATAAAAATCGATTGCTGCACATATGAAAGATCATAACTTGAAAATAGCTCGATCGATTTGGCCCATTGTTTTTTTGTTGACTTCATAACTGTCATGTCATTGCATAAGTCGGTGCGCATCGCTTGTTTATGTATAAAACAATTACTTACATCAGACATGTTGTATGTATCTAGATTTTGTATTGTCACAACACGTAATCATTCATGTTTTCCACTCTTTTTTATGCACAAATATTTGATCAATCCACCGTGATTGAACCAAACTTTAAGCCCTATATTTATGAACTAGAAATAGCCGACTTTATTTCAGACTTGCCATAACTGCAATCATCTCAACGTAATATTTAAACATCGGTAGGCTTACTTTAAACAAAATCAAACGGTATGTAATAATTTAAAATAGGTACGTAACGTGCAGGCGTCAAACAAATTGTTGAGTTTTAGTTACGAGACTGTTGACAATATTTACAAATGAAGCGTTCCTCCTCATTCAATTCATGTGTTCCGACTTCAAACACAATTAAAGCTATATATGTGGTTTACCACAAACGTCTGTGAAGAACTATGATCAAACTGGGTAAAATACGTTTAGTATCTATTAAGTAAATTTGAAGATTATTATAAATTAAAAAGTAAAATTGAAGTTTGAAGCTTTTTAAGTGTTTATACTATCCACATAACCCCTTAAGTATTGTAAAGACTTTTAAATTGTTTTAATTCTCTGACAGCGTTTTCTTTGTAACGCATAAAATGCTACACCAACTTATAAAATAAAGCTTGTTAAGTATAGCGAACTCTGTACTCGTAAATGTCTAGTTTCAAATAATATTTTACCTCTATTTCTTTCTATTTCTTCTATTTTACCTACCAAATAAACAAAAGTCTCTTGACATGCTATCCTTTATCACTTTCGGTAAATATTAACTGAAAACCTTTTGTTAGGTGCGACCCATATCAATTACATTTTTGGTAGAAGACATTATCACAAAGTGAAAAGATAAGAAATGTATTATATTTACTTCGGAGTATAGATGCGTATTAACCGTCATTATTATTATCATGTAATTTATATGACTACTATGCCATAGTAAACAATTAATATATTTTCGCCGAGGACTGATCGTCTTCAGACATATGTAATTTTTACTACTTCTAATCATTATGTTCGTACGATACTTTGGATGTGTATGGTTACTACTGTAATATGAGAGCGTTCAATAGTTTGATTTCATGGTACAAATATGAATAACATATTGTAACGGTTTTATGCGACCGGCTGGCTCACCGGTGACATCACAATGTCACCTATAAGATACCGTAAACTTGTGATTGCAAATATGTCTGTTTCATTTCGTATTTTATTCATTTAAAACATCTCTTTAAAGTCAGTATTCACAATAAGATACGAAGTAAATTGTTTAGTATTATAAAAATATCTAAGTAAATCGATGAATTCGGTCTGATATGAATGTAATTTAATATTTTATAGCAGATTGCGTAAAGGGAGGACTTAAATTAGAAATGTCATTTGGGACACCGAGAGTTATAACATCGTCAGCATAATCATATTTTTTTTTATTTGTCAAGGCATTTTAATAAATTATGTTTTTTATTTAAAATTAATAATTATTTCTAATTAATTTTAGTTTAGACTACTATGTAACAAAATGAGCTATCTCGACAGACGTCCTGACCGTGGATATTTGTTTAACTCGTAAATATAGAAATGGATAATGTATATGTAATTATGTTAAAATTTTTTGCAGAAAATATACAAAAATTAAAGATCTAAGACCTATACTGATAAGATTATAACAATAGACCAATGAAATATAACTAAAAATGTTAAAGAAAATAATGAAAATATTCGCGTAATCAATCAGTAATATCTATGAAAACACAATGGAGTAATAGTGCATTAAAGACACATATAATATGTGCCAATGTTATGGTTATAAATTAAATGATGTTCACCAAAATTTGTTTTTATTATGTTTTGTTTGGTAAGTATTGAGGAACTTTAGTCGTATATATAAAATAGTATATTAGTAGATGCAGATGTACTTCAGTAAAGTTAAAATTCTTGTAGATATGTATGTAAAATTCCATGAATTTGGTAATCCACAGATTAACACATAATTTAAAACATGATTACTGTGTTATTCCACACGACAAGATATGTCGTAAACCTGTCTTAATAATTAATACCCACAAACGAATCGTCATACATCTGTTATCTTGATAATATATAGATTAACAAATCATGAGATTGTTATCCACCAACGTAACTACTAAAGGTTGTTGTCGGTAATGAGATTAGTCCAACATTTTTACAAAGCAGCAAGGTGATTGTCTTCTTTTGTAGTAGTTTCAGATAACTAATTGGCATGGTAACAATAATAAATATAAATTTGATGTAAAAATTAATGTAAGTACAATTTGAGAAAGAGCAAAAAAAACTATCACGTTCAAAGGAAATTTTAAACATTAAAACAAAGTGCGTGTTTGGTACAAGTACTTAATTGAATTTAAAAGCAAATAAACAAACAAACGCTGTGTTATTCTGTTAGAATATATCTTATATACATTGAGAAAATGCTTAATATTACATATATATATTATATATATATATATATATATATTTTAAAAAAAAATTAACGAATTGTTTTAATATTTCTTATTTTTATCAACACGTTGACAATCTTCGTAGATCCTGCAATAAAATATCGAAATCGGGGTAATTTGAAATCATTCAATAGTTTTGAAAACAAAATGTTTTCTGGTATTGGTTATAAGTATGGAAGTATCTTGTGCTATCGGAAATGAGAGGAGTTTATTATTTTAATACAGTCGGTACATTTGTAAAATTGACAAAATAAAATATATATAAACACCTTACCTAATCTATGATGTTTTTAACCGATGTAAGGAAATTAATAATAGAAAGGCATCTTTTCACGTATATAAAAACAATATTATATTGTTTAAGTTGTACGTCCTATAACTATTATTGCCTTTACTTCGACTACTTAAAAATACATGTTCCATGTTACACATTTTTAGGAAAATTTGTTAAACACAATTTTTCTCAGAGTTTCATTGAATTCCATAATTTTCAATAAATTTTAAACGGCGCTTTAAACTGCATAGTTAATAATTTTGAGTTATAAATCGTAACTGTTATAAATACAGGTTTTAAAATTCAAATACTTAAGAAGAGGTCGCAGATTATTGAGTATTCCTTTAAATTACCATATTGCCCGCTAAATTGTTTCCCAAATTTTATTAAAATTTTCTGTAATAATACGAAACGTCTACTATATTAATTTTTCTTTTTCTGTCTAAATCGCTGTTGTAAAAAAAAGTCTAATCCCGTATGTACCACGTAAGTACTTACATGGAAAACATTCATAGTAAATATTTTGTATATGTTTTATGTACTTTCGTAATCAAAAATCATAATCTGCGAGATTAAAGTTTAACAAGATAACATCATCTGCCTCAGGTTTACAGGCATTTATAAATTATAACAGTTAAACTTTACAAATGACACTTTGTTTTTTTGGACACAATTTTACGATGATTACCCTAAAGTATTATCTAACTATGTACAAACGTGGCGACCTACGATAATATAATTTAATGGACTATCTTATCGAAAACATTTTTTTTGTAATCCAGAATTATTTTACCTTTACAATTTTATATAATCTACATTGCAACAGGCTAAACTGAGCAACGTTGAAGGTTGAACGGTTTTTTCCGGTTATTGTCACAAAAGCAACCATCAAGCCTTCACGCGATGTAAATACCACATATACTATTTTAATACACTATATGTAATTACAAACAAATGAGCGTGTTGTTTGCTGTATTTTGTAATTATCATACATTTCCCCATATTTCTCCCGTTTATTTGTGCATGTTATCGTTTTCAATATAACTGTGTTTCTTCAGATGTAGGGAAAAAACACGCTGCAAGGTCTACTTCTCTTTTGAGAATTCTAACATTTTCAACGAAAATATCATCGATGTAATATCTTCGTGATACTTGGCTAAAGTTTAGCAAGCTTTGTAGTTTAGCTGGCAAGCACAGGTGCACGACGCTAAATGCAAAGTTTCATTTCAATTTACAGTTGCTCCGCAAGAAGAGAACTCGTGACATAAGTAAACCTGAGGTATCAGTTACACTAAAATCTATCCAAAGCGATATACTTATTTTTCCGCGTTATAACGTAACAACGAATAATTAGAAAGACTTAATAAAGATTTCGTAAACAAATTGAAATAAATAACTAATTTACGCAGAATTTATTACTCTAGAATAGACATACCTACTCATAAATAACTTTGAGAAACAATTTACAGTCTTATCTTCACAATAAATTAAACTGAAATATCCGCGTAATTAATAAATGTTATTGTGTAATAAATAACTGTCTATAAACAATTAGATCAAAAATTAAAGTGAATCATACTATTGACGTGACACTTATATATAATCAACAGTTTTTTTTTTGTTATATTTTTCTATGTAAAATAGGTTTCAGATAAAAAAAACGTAGCACCTGCACGAATTTACTTTAAAATTTCAGACATACATATTTATGTGTACATTATAACGGATATTTTGAGATAGTTGCATAAACCGGTTTGTCTGTAACCACGATCCATGCCATTGCGGCCAAACACTTACATATAAAATATTTTAAATATAATCCAGACTTTATATTGCACTTTCCGTCTGCACCTTTAAAACTATACCTATGATTATTCCACGCACATTTTTTTTTATTGATTTTCGTAATTGAGCAATGTATATACATAATCGATTTATTAAGAAAATAATACTTTGAAAAGTTTGTTTTTGTCAGTTGTATACTTCAACGGACATGTAAGTAACCTAGATTTAAGTGGCCAATGCAATTTATAGACATCAATAACCTGACATAGACCTATAGCCTTAAATTTAAGGTACATCACAGATGTAATGCTACTGCTGATAAATGAGTAAAGCCTCATTTGTAAACGTCTCGGACAAGTAATATTAAAAATATACCTGTGTACTTTATTATTACAAGTATATGATCCACGTATATAATTTTAGCTAATTTATTTCACTTCGAAGGAGAGTAATGAAATCATTTAATGCCCTCGTTATTCAAAGCGCCGTTTAATTTCTCAAACTACTACCGGATAATGCTTTGATACGTTGTGTCGTTTGAACGCTAAGTGCTGACGTTAATTGCTCCATATTTTGTGCTACTCGCATTCGATTTTGCTGTGAGCACTATAAAAAAATATAAGAGCAGTATCAGTCGCCGGCACTAAAAAGTTCAGTAAATTACATTTATATTTATCGCCTCTTAAATAACGTACATATATATATACTCGTAACAACAAACGTTGCCAACATAAGACTATGTTTATGGTGAAGATTTGAAAGGTCACACTCCTAAATTCAAAACTCTTGTAAATCTACTTGATATACTAAATTTCCTATCAAAAAAATGTAACTTTCGGGTATTTTACAGTACCCTAAATAACGGACAATCAATTACAGTACTGATACAGCATGCGGTACTCGTAGTTAAGCGAACCTTTGCACTGTTTTCCTGTATAAATTACACTACTAACGCCTGTTTAACCTGCTGCTGTGTGAAAAGTAAATTTCAGGAAAGGTGTTCCTTGGTTGCAGTGAAAGTAAACGTGGCGGCGACCGGCTGGCGACGCCGCGGATGTCGCTGCTGGGCAAGCCGCTCAACTACCGCGCCACGCGTCGCGACGCGCGCTACCGACGCCTGCAGTCCAAGTTCTACAACTTCCTTGAACGGCCACGGGGAGTGAAGGCCATCCTATATCATATGATCGTGTAAGTACAACAATAATTTCTACTAGTAACACACCCTCGCTGCGCTTCAAGATACGCCTTACGTTTGCGAATAGCACCTGCATTGTTTTAAAAATGGAATATTCTAGTTTATGAATATATGTAGTATGAATTAAAATCGTTTCCATTCATAACAATAGCACCAACTAGAAAGTTAAAATTTTAATTAACATCCTTCTTAACAGAAAGTCCATTTATAGTTATATTTTCTATACCGCGGGAATAGATCCATTTTTCAGGATGAAAATTATTCTAGTTTATGACCCTTTAATAAGTTATAAATATGCAAAATATGATCCTTGTAACCAAATCTCAGTAGACAAAGAGATAAAAATTCTATAAAATTGTGTCTTAGCGCGTATGTTTGCAATTCCTACCACGTGAATGACGTGACGTACACTAACAACCTGTGTAAAAACAGAATTAGATCCCACTACTCCTTCCCTACCAGACAAAATTATTATGATAACCGGCGCCGTATTACGACATGGTCTCTAATAATTTTATATTGCAATGATTTGTTTATTTTGCTATTTAAGAAATACCAAGTACTGAACAAACAGTTATCTAGTCTTCTTGTTCTACTCGTAGGACTATGTTAATAAATTAAAATTTCCAAAAAACATTTAAAAAATCTGACGTACCGGTCTATTCATTTGTCACTCACATTATTCCATACTATTTGCTCGTATCATATGCATATATATACACAATATTTCTCACGTTAGTAGTAATAGGTTCAGCCAACGACCCACGTCATTAGTTTATATGAGTTGTATAATAAAATATTTATATGAAATAGATAAATCATTGTCAAAATAATGTACAAAATGACAGTTACAGAACTGAATGTTTACTAGGAGGCATTAATGGCTCACTACACGCTGAGATCTACTCGTATATACATATCGTGCGAAAGAAGTAACAAAGGGTTTTTTAAGTTTATGTAAATTTGTTTCTTACTGATTTACTACGTTAGACACAAATTGTAAATTAAAAATTTTATTACTGACACGTTAAACTACGGAATGATTGTCTATATAAGCCAAACTGAACGTGCCATCGTAAATAATGCTTCTATCACTTAAATCTTATTTTTCTCGGCCTCAACTAATCCATAATTTAATTCATAAATTAATATTTCTTCACAAATATTTATGTTTTGTTATGGCAAATGTATCTTATGACAATCCAAAAAATTTAAAAGTCAAAGTATAATCAAGTCCACTTAACCCATATAAAGAGTCTAAAACCGTATAATGCATAATATTACGTCACATTACCTAACCTAAAGACACAACAGTACGATTCACGATTAATCACGTGCATTAATACTAATTACCTCAAAAACCAATCAATGTTCTTTTTTGTATTACACAAAAACTATATTTGTACCCGCCTTAGGTTCGCTTCAGGATACTTGATTTTACTATGTCTGTCATAATATACCTTTCATACGGTATAAGATTTTTTTAAATAGGTGCCTTGGATGAGGCGATTACCCTCCGCATACATACAAACATACAAAATCCACTCTCTCTTTATTAGATAAGTACCTATAGACTAAAACCACCTATATGCAACATCAGATTGACTAAAAAATCTATCATTGCATAATCACGAAAAAGGAGTTGTATCTTGAAATAATTGACTAATTGAGATCAAATTTAATAGCTGATTTTATACCCACGAAAGGTTGTAATTTCATGTCAGTATACTCAAAGAATTCCATTTAAACATTCGCAACTTATAATCTCTTTAAGATATTAAGAGCTAATTTATCACTTCTATTTCTTCTATTCTAAAAAAAGATTGTACATCGGGGCATGGCTCTCGTATGAAAAAGCTACAAACAGTCAGACAGACTAGAACTTCTTTTTTATATTATTTATACTTTTCTGACCCCACAAAATAAGAGGCACAAATGGCAGGCATTGCTTTTTATACACGAAGAAGATACATATTACAGGAATGTCTATTTACATTTGAGGCCGTTAGCGAACATCGACAAATATTTTATTTTGTTCGCTCTCGAGTACTCTGATTTGCCTTTTCCGCATACTTATGCCGTAATATAATTTTTTATGTACGCGGTAATCTTGTGTTTTTATTTTATGTTCTGGAGTAATGTTATTGAACAAACCTCAGTCACTTCTTGAAAATTTGTTTGTTTGTCGCCATAAAATTCTCTTGCTATTACAATTATATTTGTCAAGGTCACAGAAACCGAATGACCAAGCTTACCATATCAGAAACACTAGAACATCCGAAGGAAATATAAACGAACATAATTAAGCAGTAATTAACATATGACCCTATAGTCGAACCGGTATAGACTCTGCACCAATCGCGGGATTACGACCGTGATTCCCAGCCGGAGCGAACATTTATGTGACTATTGTTACTAATTATATAACTAGTCAATTTGAATTAATAATTTGTGTGTTTGTTTCAATCATTTAAGCTGAGAACAAAATATATTTACAACAAATATATTCCTGTATTTATCATGTCATAAACCATTAACTAAGAAACGAACCGCTCATAGATCTGTGTTGTGTAAATTCAAAAACACTAAATATATAGTTCTTAAACGTATCTTGTATCCGACTGAGTATAGTATTGACCGGTGGATTACTGAACGCTAGTGCAAAAGCAAAATCTCATCATCAAACACATTAAGCAATCTCTCACGGTCATTCTCGTTATACAGTCAGTCAGACAGATCTTCGGAACGTATAAAAACTTCCGACACTTAACAGCATTATGGAGTGTGCTACGGGGCTATTCAGTTATGAATTCAAATTCAAATTCAAAATCATTTAATCATGTAGGTATTCTGTAAATACACTTATGCACGTAATGTTTTGCTTTTACTGCCGTTTCGAAATGGTGCTTTAACATCGGGGAGAAAAAACGCCGAAAGCAACTCCTCAGCACATCTTTAAATAACACATGGTAATTACAAAAGGTTAAACTTATGCGGAACTGGATTCAACACTTATTTCCAGGCATCCTTGTCATTAATATATTTATCTATGCTATGCCTATAAGCTGTATTTTAATGCGTCGCTTAAAAGTTCCAATGGGCAACTGACGTATCAACTTTGAAACTTTATCGTAAAGACAAACTCCAAGCCCCATAAAAGAACGCTTTTGAAGACGATATGGAGATGTAACCAAATTATGCCTATTTCTTGTTTCATGATTCTGTGTATCACTTTGTATGAAGAGACTACTTGGCCGCTAATGAATTGAAACTGAGGAATTAATGAAAATTCATGCTGTTTTAAATAATGACTTCAGACCGTTAACAACTTTTGCCGCAAACAAAAATATAATTTGCTACATTAGTTTTATTTTGTCTCCACCGCGATAAGCTAAGTGAATCTAATATAAAGCAAAGCGTGTAATAATATTATATTATTATGTGATTGTCCTTAATGTAAATAAATCTATCTTCGTGCGTCATAATCTGACTGGCCTACATTTTGATGACTACCTCCTCTATTGATTACGGTCCGGAGCTGTCATCCATCATCTTTCATTCTCTTCTATCTATCACAGTACGTCAGTTTATCTCGCAAACTACCCACGTTGCAACTGACTGTTCGCAAAATTAATCATCCATTTTCTTTATTATAAAAAAACACAGTATAATAATATTTGTCTGCTGCATTATGTATTCTGAATTGTTTATCTCTATACCCACAACCAAATCTGTTTATAAACAGTAAAAATAAACAAAATAATTTAGGTACATTCCTGTCATGAAAATATTGTAGTGTTAAGACACACTTGCTTTTATATTTTATCATGAGATCTTTAATAATGTTATTAAAGTTAGTTTGTCAACAGATTTTTTATTTATTTTAGAAAGCGAACGGTATTACGACCACCGGGCGAACGCTAGTTGTTTGTGTATTTCTTAAAGTGAAAGATCCACGGGTAAAATATGTTAATTGATTTGGAACGCTTGCGCAAAGACGTAAAGACAGGGTCAAAACACGAACTATGTATATCCTACATGAATATAAATATATATAACAAAAAATAAATATCTTATTGTTTGTGCAGGTTAGTATTTTAAATAGCTAAACCAGTTTAATTATGGTTGTCATGTATTGACAAAAGCTTCGGCTAACCTGACATATGTCAATATTTATTATAACACTGGAAGCACACCCCGACTACGATTAGGTACAAGAACTAATTATTATACAAAAACATAAAATATAATAGCCTATGTTCATCCGAAAAAATGTTCCTTCCAAATGATAAAAGATTTTTTCAAATAAGCGTCGGTTTCGAAGATTACTTTCTGCATACACACAAACGCACAAAATTCTCACTCTTTCTTTATAATATTAACTAACAAACGACTACAACTTCGTTTGCGCAGATATTTTAATCGCAAAATTTATTTCGCCCGTAATATTTATTTATTTATTTTTATCTCTCCTACATTGCACAATATATATATAGGGTTTAACAACAACATTCAAGAATATTAATTAATAATAAAGATTTATATAACTTATAAATTATAGAAAACTACAGTACTATTATGACACACACCTATGGAAAGAAACAAAATAATATGGCTTTCGAAGAAAAATTAAAATTATGATTCAATTATTTTTGATTAGACTGCTTGGACATGTGTTTAATATTAAGCCATTTTGTAGCCATAAGTTCGTTCTGTAACTGTGAGTCGGAAAAAACTCCACGGGAGTTTCTTACCGCTTCTTTGAATTGTTGAAGCAATGGTGTAGTTTGACGTTCGAAAATTGTTTGTAAAAACTAACTTCGAATAAATTTCGTTTCGATTTGATTCGATTCGATTCCATTCGTTTCGTTTCATTTCATTTTTATGATAGCCATAAGGTCTACCGATGTCATAAATAGCTAAGTATACTCGCAATCACTTATTCTTCCCTTATACTAATTTCCATACATACAGACACACAAAAACTTAAACAATGGTAGAATTTTTATCAGTGAGTCCTAAAACGAATATTTATCACATTATATAATCTATAATTATAATCTGTCTGATTATAATCTGTCAACAAAAAACCTTACATATCAGTTCATATCATTTCTTCATGTTTTGTAAAATAAAATGGGTTATGTAGGTACCAATGTACTAATAGATATTAAATACATAGAAATTTGCCATTTACTGTAAAATAATGTGAGGGAGAGTTAATTATGGTAAATCAAATACAGAAATCCATCTCGATTCCATCTTTTTAATCCTTTATAGTTCTATTATATGATGACCCGTACTTTTGGAAGCTGTAGTATTATAACATTAGTATTTTTATATCTGTTATAAGTCAATGCTAAACTCCTATCTTACCTAACCTAGTGGAATAATATATTTAAAGTTCTGTTCAACATGAGCAAGCTGCCTAACTAATGTTAGGACCAATACACTTCATAGATGCAAATTAACCTTGAATAGAAATATTATCCTACTCCTCGATAGCTGCCAAGGGATGTATTACTATTGAGACAGAGATTGAACGCCTTACTTAGAAGTGCCATAAGCTTCAACATTATCCAAAACCCAAACAACTTGTTTCACGATTGACTAAGCAGAGATTGAATGTGATAGTGGCGTCGCCCGTAACGTAACGTGAAAACTTTTTACTCGTACCTGTAACACTTCAGCTTACTTACGTGGTATTGCTAAAGTAACAAATTAGTTTCTGACGGTTTTTCAAGGTAAAACATATATCATTACATATGTTCTTATTAAAAAACAATGGTAGGGTAGTCACACATTACATTTTGCGATATTTAGATAGTATTCTAAAAAAATATATTTTTATATGACTTACACTGACCAAAATAATTTCAGACGCTATTAGCAAACCCCTTCAAGTAGGACAACAAAACTGGTGGATTCAACTCTAAATACTTCTTTGAAAGCATATTAACCAAATCACTGTACAATAAAAATGATTATAGGGTAAAAAAAAATGTCTTAATTCAACGCCTGATATCTTAATAACGCGCTAGCGTACTCGACGCTTATTATATTTTAATGTGTCCGTCACTTATTGGTGAGGTCTGGTTTTACACGAGTTCTTAGAGAGCGCCACAACGTGACTTATTACTTAATGACGTGACTACTACAATAATTTATTTTAATGTTCGGTAGATCAGACCACTTCTGTAATAAAAACAAAATGTAGGTACGCCAACTACTACAACTACTACTATACGACATCAGAAAAAGTTTACATATGAAATCTTTGCAAGTACGCGGGTTTACCTCAAACATCATTACAACTTTCGATCGGTCTAGAATTCTAGACCGATGGCTGACATACAAGCGCCACTGCGAAAGCATCAAAAATAAGGTTTACACGCGTATCAACCTCCTCCGGCGACTTACCGGCCCTAAATGGGGAGCTACTCCGCAAGTGCTTCGGACGACTGGTTTAGCACTGTCCTTCTCTGCTGGAGAGTATGCAAGCCCTGTATGGAGCGCCTCCGCCCATGCAAAACAAGTGGATACAGCTCTAAACAAAACTTGCCGGATTATTACGGGCTGCCTTAAGCCGACCCCAGTTCAGAAGCTGTATCCCTTGGCAGGAATTGCGCCCCCAGACGTCCGCCGAGAAATAGCCAGCTCCCTTGAAAGAGCCAAACTTAAAAATGATGCTCTCCACCCAATGTATTTGTATTCCGGAGTGATGCAAAGGCTACCGAGTAGAAACAGTTTCATGAAATGTGTAACTCCTGCAGATACATCCGATGCCTCAGCAGCACGCTGAGATTTGTGGCGGGAAAGGTACCCTCTTTCTTACTTTGTTCCTACCTCGGAAACTCTTCCGCCTGGACACGATTTGCCTTGGCCAACATGGAAAGCTTTAAATAGGTTGCGAACACGAGTTGGCCGCAGCAGTTCTGGGAAAGGTAACGATGCATGCGTGTGTGGTGCGTCCCCGCAAACAATGCAACACATATTATCCTGTCGCGGTTGTCCTGATAGCTGCACACATGAGGACTTGCTGAGAGCCACCGAAAGTGCTGGCAGAGTGACCAAGTTCTGGTCGGGCTAAATTTGAACTTGTATCAAATGGAAAAGAAGAAGATTACAACTTTTAAAAACTATGAGAAATACGCATCGAATCGCATCTGTAAACGTACCGATTTTGCACTTTATTACAAAAAAATTATAAGATACACGATGTTAATGCTTAGTGATATTTTTTGTATTTGTTGTGGTACACGCAAAAAGAAAGCATAATTCTTATACATAATGTTAATAGCATATATTAAAAATGGATTAGTATATAATACTAGATAAATAATATGTTACATAATAGAATTATATAATATTTATGGAATGTTACGTACAATTAAAAGTTACAGTTCAGCACATTTAACTTAACAGCGAATAATACTCAGTGACAAGATGGTTAAAAGAACGCAGGGAAAAGCTTTCCTAATTCGATCGGGTGAAGCTATTCAGAGTAGCGACACCTGAATTGAAAAAGTGTAATGAAACAAATTCCTATTATGCAGGACTACACTACTTCTTAGGTTAGATGAAGAGCATAGAATTTAATTGTGTGTGGATGAACTCGACTTTAAATTATATCCACTTTGTTTTTTCCCCGTCTCTAGATGAGGTTGCAATTGAGCGAGTAGTATTTGAGTGTGATCGACTCTGTCATAACTCGCCGGTACTATTGATAATATAAGTATTTGAGATATCAGAATATTTTCTTTTTTAAAGGCGAATAACTTTATATTCGTCTGTTATATACATGCGGCTTATTTTGTTTCCATGCGACTAAATTATCACTGTATGCCTTATGTATCATGTATTAGCCATTGGAAATTATTTGTAATACTAGCCAAAATATCATTATTATTTAATATCCGGTGTTCGTTATAGTACTCACATTAAAGGAACTTGGGAAATATCACTCGCGCGTTCACTAATTCAGAAAGCTCCGGGCGCTGCCACACGTCCGATCCGTACCATGTCAGTCACAAACCTGCCTTTGTTTCATCATAAGACTCCCCGCTTGACAACTATCCCCTCCACCTACTGACCAGTTGACAACTACCTTCTTTACTGATATACCCGAGAAAATGTATTATCTCTATCAAATAGGTGCATATACTGCACCTTGGGAGACACTTTCCACAAGGAAACTGTCAGCCAGTAGAGAACCTGGAAATGGATTCTCATATTCATATACTTCCTTTTTCCCATATTTTTTTCAACGAATTATAAATAATTCAAATTTAAAAGACAGGGGTTATTAAATATATCAACGAAAGCAGGAAAAACATTGCCAGTGTGTGCTATAATAATTTGCTGGGTTGCTTATAAATATGAGTATATATGTCAAATTGATATTGGTACAAGTTATCGAAATATTACTTTAGATTATTATGAAAGCGTAGATCCACTTGTTAACTATTAGCTCGTCGCTGTGACCAAAACATGACGTAAAAGTAGTAAAAAAGTGAATCCAAAAAAAATTAAACTGTACATTGCAATCTATACCTATACGTCAATAAAACGTAAGGTGGAGATGTTATTACAAATGCCATATAAAAAGAAATATAATGTATAAATTAAATATTTATATGATTTACATTTACTTGATCCGATCCTAATCTAATACCTACAACATTTTGTCCATCCAGGTTCCTGATGGTGTTCATGTGTTTGTCGCTTTCCGTGTTCTCGACAATCGAAGAGTACGAAGCAAAAGCTGGTATCGTGCTTTTCTATATGGAGACTGTGGTCGTCGTGTGGTTCGCTATAGAATTCTTTTTAAGGTAAGGGATACTAATATTCATCATCACAACCCATAATTGTATGTTGTGTGCCAAGTGCGAATTAGCGAACTGGTATTATAAATATACCAGCAAATATGAGGGGATGTACACCAGGTTAATTATTCATTAAGTGCGAGGCAGGAAATAATACAAAAACATTTACATCGCAATCCTGAAAATTCATCCAGTCTGTGTCGGATAGTTATAAAAAAAGGCAAGTCGTTAACCTACGTCGACGTCACGCTACATGGACACGCCCCAGCGGCACATTATTCAAAATAGAGAATTGCACGCCAACGTCATAAATGTTTCAGGTCCTTTGTATACTTGTGGAATATAAATTATATACATACATATATATATATATATATAATATAATTAAGAGCTTTTTTATGTGTTTGTTTCAATGAAATTTCTGAATTTAAGACTAACAGGGATCACTATGTTATTAACGGTAATCTAAAACTATTACTGCTAATCTGATCTCTCTTTTTAAATAGTGCATTATGTAACAACAGGTCTGAAGGGTTAAAAAAAGTGCAGTGCAAAGAAATAGTTTCAGAGATTCCAGATTCAAAATTATTTTCAAATAACAATTAAAAAATCAATGAAAGATATACAAAAAAGCAATAATGACAAGAATAAAGTTATCAAAATGCAGCACTTTTGGCACCAACTTTAACATAACGAGTAAAATATGTTACGTGCGAGGACTTCGTAATAATCCCGAACCCAAAATACTGTTTCAAAACTTTTGTCAAACTTTATGTTTGACTCCATCCATGCTAATAAAATAAATTATATTGCAAAAGAATTTATTTTATACACATACTGCTGAACGTTGTAAATGCTCCAGGTCTCTGGATTAGAGGTTGCTGGGCTCTGTACGACCCAGTTTGATCCCAACTCTACTCGTGAATCATGGTATTGTTCTATAGTTGCCTAACTGGTTATCCTCCGCGATTCAGGTTCAACCGCGGAATTTAATATTTAAACGCATGAATGATGTCTTTGGTGTTACAGATGATAGTTTATCTGCTATTTATCAGCTTATGACTATAATTAAACTACGGAAATAAAAATTGTTGAAAAGTGAAATTGTTAATGTTACACCAAGCAGGAAGCACTTTTTTAATCTTCGAGTTCTAACCTTTACTAATTTCTTACTTTTTAGTACAGTAGGTACTAATAAAGGGGCGTTTTTAGTTTTTTTTTTTTATTGTATTTTAACTTAGTCATTTATTATTCAAAGGACATGAATTTATTTAACGTCCCAAGCTGTAAATTAAGCGAACATAGATTTCCAACAGAACATGGCCTGAACGAAAACATTCTTAGCTTATTTTTAACATTAACCGAGTTTAAGTTTAGGCAACAAGTCATAATCATCACAGCCTAAATTGTTCCACTGCAGAGCTTGAGACTGACGGAAGTTGTTCTCCGTCACGCCGCTTAAATCTTTACGAATATATTCATACACACATAATGTTGAAGCCTGAGAGATTGTTACAATGTCACAATTATACAATAAGCAATCTAAATAATAATTTAATTATATAGATATTATATAGACATCCTTAAATTATGAATATCCTTAGGTACCTACATGAAAAACAAAAATAAGCTTCCGTTTCATCATAAAAACATACTTTCTCTAGCTCTTAACCTATATTTTCTTTTCCTTTCATTTCTATTATTCTTCATCTTTACATTCACTCCTTTCTTAGATATATCGTCTTTCACAGTATACTTCCATTTTTTGTTTGTTCCATCTCGTATTTTATTGGTTTCCACATTCATACACTTATTAATAAGTAATAAATAACATTTCATAATATAGAATTTAAATTTATGTTAGTATTACAAATTAACTATCACTTACTTCGGTGTACGAAAATATCGTGAGCAAACCTGCACACCTGAGTTCTCCTTAACGTTCTCAAAGGTGTATGAAATCTGCCAACCCCCACTTGGCCAGCATGCCGGACTACAGAATTAACCCTTCGCATTATGAAAGGAAACACGGGCCTACCAGTGGGATAATTATGGTTTGTAATTATAATGATGATGATAAAGTGAGAAATATAAAATTTCTTATCACAAAAATCTCAAGATATTTTTAAATATATTGTGCTATAGAATCAGACTAAAAAGAACATTAAAACCTTACTCCGATAACCTAAGGAATTTCAACATGATACCTCTGGAGTCACAACTTGGAATGACAACAAAGTGTGGATTGACGTAAATATCACGATTTAATTTATCTGTCCAAAAATTCTGCGGTCGAACGGTCGACCCCCCCAGGGGTCCAATAGAGGGGCAAGGCTATTTTACACAACAAAATGTACCCAAACTAAGGAAAACACTAACGACATATCATTTTTATCCACCCTAATTTTTAGCGACCCTAACTTGTCCTTGGCTGGGGTGGAAGATCCATGCCTGAATCCCGATTCCAAGTTGACGTAGTTATTTGTTGTGATTAGATAATTGTAAGTTAATTAATTTATGTAATTGTAAGTATAGACTGTCTAAACTCTATGATCCGCCATGCAGTGTTCTAGTTGCCCTTTCAGTTGATACCTATTACCATATCAAAACATATCGAAACAAACATGAAATTAGAAATATTGAAATAAATATGAAATCTGGTATTTTGTGCCGCCGACCATCTTAGATTTGAAATTTGTCATAGCGTACAGTATTCTATTAGTGAAGACCTTTCATTTGATACCCATACTGAAGGGGTTGTGAAAAAATATGTACTTAATCTGCCATTTTTTAGGCAGGCATATTGTCCTTGCATTTTTTTTAAGTATACTACTATTCTACTAGTCGAGCCATTCCATATGATTCTCATATTGAGGGGGTTGTGAAAAAATATGTAACCTGCCATTGTATTGGCAGCCATCTTGAATTTACAATGATACAGAATTTATAAAATTGTATTGTCATTAGACCTAAAGTTGTGTACCAAATATCAGATCAATCTGTCAACAGGAAGGGGATCAAATTTAAATTACTATATTTGTCCCAAACAGGACAAGCTAAGCTACCTTTTAAAAACGGAACAAAACAAGAGTTGATAAAACTTTTACATTTTCATCTACTTACAAAGGTATTTATTCACTATTTGGATCCTTAAATATCAATTTTAATGCAATCCATCTAATACTTTTTTTGTATATAAAATTGTTTTTCACACGAATCAAAATCAAAACCACAAAAATAACTTTTTCTTTGTAACACAAGATGTGCAGCGTAAAATATATAATGATTATTTTAAAATAATTTATTGGGATACCTTATTCAACTTAATAAATCCAGAAAAAAATTCACTCAACGACACTAAATATGAGTCAAGTGAAATCAAACTTAATTACTAGAGCTAAAGATTAATACTAAAAGAAACGGAATGATATAGAATTATAAATGAAGAGTAACCCTTGGAGTAAAGAAAATAAGTTTCAACGTACCTATTATTCCGCTACTAACCACTGTTCTAAAGCATGTAGGTACTTAGGTACTAGTGAAGTGAATATGTCTGTGTTTCCATTTTCTTCTTTTTTTTTCTTTGTGATTCTATTATTGAAATCCTGCACTTGCCCGGAATTCAGACTCTGCAGTCGCAACAAAAACTAACTTTACTTTTTTATTGCATTTATGCAACTTATTAAATGAGTGAGTAATTAAGAACAACTATCACTAACTATATTTTGTTTGATCCTTAATTTGACTCGTTTAGATTGACAGTCTTTTCTATCACTAATCACCGAACTATGCCAATTACGACTTAGAAAGGGATGCCGGAAAAAATGCGAGCGACATAAAAGCAGCTAGTCCTAATACAACTGTCGCTGTGACTATAGTTATCCCAACGTTATGTCTTCTATGGCATACAACAGTCTTGGGACTTTTTAAACAACATGGATATGTTTTTCGTAAACTCATTATTTTAAGATAGGTGTCATGTAAATCTTTTAACAATAAAATAACAATTTGTGATGAAAACTTTTATGTATCTACAAATATTTTAGTTTCTTAACATATCCTATGCGGAACATAAATTTGCATTCATTTGCATGTTAATTTTACGATCCGGCAAATGTTTGCCGTATTCAGTATTGATTCTGACGCAAAGTGGATCGTTTAACTAATGGTCACTAACGTCGTGGAACCTCTGTGGAGTTATATAATACGGTTAAGGAAATTGCTAATTACTATCGTTACAAATACTTACCTTATGAAATACTTTGTTAATAAATTTAAGAGTCGTGTCTAATTACGTATATTGTTTTTTAAACACGCACGTAATTACGTCATTGTGCTAAGACCCACTATATCGCCGTTGACATGGCTAAATAATTAAGGTATACCAAACAGACACGGTCCCAGAACATAATTTATTTGCCACACAACCCCGTCTATCTCGACGGGTCCGAACCCCGAACCCTTAAGTCGCTACACGGAATCACTAAATATACTTTGTCGTTTAAGTTCGCCTTATTAACTACATGTTATAAATATAATTATTGTTCATGCAGGTTGTGGTCATCAGGATGCAGATCACGATATCAAGGGTCGATAGGTCGCCTCAAGTTCTTGAGGCGGCCGTTTTGCATAATAGGTAAGAAATTTAGATTTAACTTCGATTAAATTTGTTACGCAACTCCACGCATGTTTCGAAATGAGGCCTTACTCTGTTTTTAACTTTCATCAAACCTTGTTATTCCAACACAAAGGAACTCAAGTTCATACAAGGTATCAAGTAATAAAATAGATTACTATTAACTAAGTTGCTTCAAATTACGTTCTCATCATTTCTCATAAATTGCGCAGTAGGTAAGTAATTTGGTAATATTATAGATCGAACTCCCAACTGATTCAGCGGCGAGGTTATTAAAATATTAGTTATTATGTTTAATGTAAACATAAGAAATGGTTTATACATGCTCAGTATCAATCATGATGGTAGGTTTAATCATAATTAATTGTTTGGTGAGCATAAATTACTAACCCATTTTAATGATTTCATCGCGGAATCAGCTGTGAGTTTAATTTGTAAGATTACAGAATTAACGAGCAGTAAATACCTGTGACCGTTAAAAAAAAATGCAGACCTATTTTGATTAAATACAGATGCGTATGGGTTGCAATGGCAACTAAATACACAACGAACTACATGTTAGCTTATAATATCCATTTTAATAAAATAAAAACATACACTTGATATACCTAAATATTAGGCGTTTAAAGAGCTACATATATCTTTAAGTCCAAGCTAATGTTGCTTCCTTTGCCTGGTCACGCGGCGTTGTATCCTTTAGTGTCAAGATTTCGGATTTTGACATAATTACCTCCTTAGGGGTAAATCAGGTGTACTACGGGCGTAATAAAGATGGTAAGAATGAATAGATAGGAAAAAATATATAGAATAAACAAAATGACAGATCAGTGATCATTGAGGAAAAAATATTATCCCTAATAGATAGGTTAATAGGGGTCCTAACAGTATTGGAAAATGTTTGTAACCACAGTTTTAATGTTACGGATATCCATGAGCAGTGATGACAACTACATTCATATCAATGGAACGTAATACGTAAGGAAAAAATGCCGCAAAGATAATTTACTGACGGCTGAATATTTTGTAGTATAAGACAAGTTTAATCTACGTGTGTAGCAGGGAGCTAGTTCAGGTGGGACCAATCTTCTGCGACCTTTACATTTTCGGCGCATTTCCCTCGGGCACCAGTTTTGAGCGATCGTAACGATGCTCTCTGGGGAACTGGTCTTAGTCCTAACATTGCTTCACAATTGACCTACTTTGACTTACAAAAAATCTAAAAATATATTTCTGGCTAGAAAATGTTCGGTAACTATTTACCGTCTACTATAATTATACTTCTCTATGTTTACTTTTATGCTATACTATATTTATCATGAATTAATATATGATATGAAATAATTTTTTCTTGGTTTGAACTTGTAAAATACTTAAAGATTGTTTATAACATTTATTGTTTATAAGATTTACTACAAAGATACTTCAAGCACCCTTAATTTGCTTCGAAAACCTACGCCCTACCTAACGTTTACAAATAGTACGTGAAGCCAAAATATTCGGTTTATTTCGTCTGCTCCGCAATTTTTTTAGAAATTGGATGTCCTAGCTCTGTAAATTCATATTCAATTGTACATTTTCATTTATTGCAATAGCTGCCCATTTGTGTACGGGTACTACTCTCTTAATCGAACATATATACATATATATAACATCTCTGCTAACATTTTTTATCTTGGGAATAGATCATTGGCATATAATCCATTTCCCGGAATTAAATGTATCCTAGTTTATGGCCCATAATGTTGGTTACAAATATGCCAAGGATTATCTGCTTAATGGATTCTCCGTGATATTTCAAAAATTATAAAATAATATGTTTTGGCCTCTATATAAATAAGTATAATTATGTAAGAATATTTGCATATTACTATTATTTTAATATTCCATTTATTTATTCGGCTTCGTTACGGTTTAATTATTAGTATACAGTAAACGACAGCATTCAGTCCGCAATGTTTATATTAAAACAAGAAAACCTTAAGAAATTATTCTACAGTCTGTATCGGTCTCTATTCACAAATTAGAGGCTTAGGAATTTAATTAAAATTTACTGCCAGTGAACAATGAAACAATTCAATTCGGGACGGTATTAAACATGATCCAACGGCTTTCATGCAGTACAAAGAAAATCGAATAGTATTTTCTGGTATTTTTAACGAGATCGTATAACATACTACGTACTGTAAACACATCCTTTCAAATCCAATGACATTCAGAAATATTATTCGATTGGGTTAGTGTTCGAACGAAAACGCATTTACTGTGACTCGCTAATGTAGATTGAATTTCGGTAGATTTGAATTCGGTAATCAGTTTACAGTCCTAAATTAATATAAATTATTACTAGGTTGATCGACTTCCCCAAAAAATTAAAGCCTATGCGGTTGAAGCACTCAGTTACTGACTTGACTTCATGAACTAAAACTATCCCTACGCTGGGTTCGAGTTTGCTCTCCGAATGAAAGGAAATTTAATACTATCCATGATAATAAGGTTGTACATAAAATATGTATGTGAATAACTTTTTGAAGTGAAAACTTCTATAGTCGATTGATTTTTGTAGGGTAAAATCTTACGCGTTCGTGTCAGCAGCATGTTAATGTTTAAGGTGTATTTGTATAAATATAGCATATAAATGTAAATATAAATATAAAATATATAAAAAACTTTTTAAAAATAATATAAGTATACATATATTAGTTAATATTTTAATTAACTTGTATTTATATTTTGTACTAGGTTAGTCCTCATGACTGCTACCGATTTTTTTTTGTTTTTTTGTTTAATTTCATATAGGCAGGTACATCGATTATGTAATATCGATGTAAAGGCAGAAATGCATTTCCCTATGTTTTCGTCTGTTTACTTGTCTATTATCTACCTTAAATTATTTCTTAAACTTAGTGATTACGGCGTCAAGTGCAATGCAGTCAATTTGATTGCGTCCTACTTGAAGTGTTAAGATTCATCGTGTTAGCATAAATTATATTAGATTATCAAGATCATTCATTGTAATGGGTATACCAATGTGTTCTTTCCTGTTTCTAGTTTATTTTAACGATTTGCCTTATTTCATTACCATCAATAATTTAGTTTTAAATGCAAAAAAAATACGAAGTGTATAGAATCTGTGCTACCAAATGTACAGAAATCCTTCAATCAAATAATGGCATATTAACTATGGGATAATCTACAGTTTTTTAACCGGCACTTTACATGGTAAAGTTCAAGGGGGAGCCCATACATTCTTGCACGAAAAGTAAGTAGGTATCTTTATGCTATTAGAAAGTTTCGGCAGTTTACGGACCCGTATTGTACAGTTGGCCTACTTTCATAGTCTTGTTATTGGTATCTTAATGTAGTGTAAAATAGCTCACACTAATTTTATATTTGTATTGCAGAAAAGAGCAATTACATCTATATATATAGATTAATGTCGCGTGAGTCTATGGGAAAATTTTATAGAATAAGATGTGCTACGATGAGTACACCTATTTCTACGAAATTTTTAAGAATACATAACATGCCTTTCAATACATTTTAAAAATATTGTATTTTTTTATTTTTATTATTTAGCAGTTTTGTTTTATGTTAAAACAGGTTTTTTGATATATTTTATATATTCGGTTATTTAATTCGTTCTCTTGATTATTTATTACATGTTAAATTAAATAATACCATGCTAATTCTAGTAACTTCTCTTTATTTTGCTTCGTCTACTCTAAACTTAACCTTATTGGACGGGATTCTTTATATTTCTATACATGTTGGAAAATGCCAGTATTTTTAGCAGCATTGTCGAACATAGCGTGGGTGTATAATCGTTTAACACTTTTAATTAATTGTTAACAAACACTTCACACCAGGCAAACGACAAAGACGTAAGAGTTCCTAGTGCAGAGACTTCGACTCTTCGACTGCAGAATGTAAATTGAGGCTCCATCCGGCGTCACTCCACTAGCTAGGCTCTGTTGTAGCACGAAGTTAGCCGAGTATCGACGTCATTGCGGCGGTGCTGCCATCACTCGGATATAGTGCCGGGTTTCGTTTCACGTCTATACTAATGACCATCTCCGACATACATATCTTTTTTATTTGTAAACTAATTGAAATAAAACGAAATGTGTTTAAAAGGTACTAAAGAAAACAATAATAATAATACTTATTAGTTTTAATTAATTCTTTGATGTAAATCGATATAACTTATTGCCCTCGGAAATTAACTAAGCAACAAATTTTGTAGGTATAGATTCTTCATTAACAAGATGTCAGTGATTTCGTAGAACGAAACAGTTGCCTTTAAAATGTCTACAGTGAACTTTGTGAGGAACTCTACCTATCTGGTTCAACATTCGAATCCATTTTTCTTTTTGAACTGTATTTACAGGAAACCGTGAAGTAGTAAAATTAGTCAATGAATATGATATCACATTCGCTGGATGTTCTCATATCATAATAATAACAAATATAAAATTCGCAAAGTTTTATCAATCTAAGGAGGTAATACTATTCAAAAGCCAAAGATGCACCTTTATACCAGTCTAATCTATTTTCTGTCCAATGTGTTTACAAGCTGTAACGGAATCTAAAACGGCAAAATATGAACAAATCTAGGTAAAACAAAAAATATGTATTTATACCTATTTAAAAATTATACACTTATCGATTGATTTTGTGCAAGCCCTATACGAAACTGTATCATTTTCACGTACACAATATATTTTTGTTTTTTATAATTATGAAAATTTGATAATTATTCATAAAATGGAGCATTTAGTGCATTTTAGTTATCTTAATTTATATAATTTTAAGATCAACTTCTATAAAAATAAGCATCGTGAAAGCGGTATTGCACTAACAGTACCTACTTACCTATGGAATGTCTCTTTGGGTTATTGTTATAATTGACTATGCAGTCTCACAGAGAACACGATATCCTCGTGTTTACTTTTATTTGTCCGATAAAATACAGTAAGATTGAAAAGAAATTAATAAAATAACAAAGAGCTATTTTTTGACAGGAGACTAATGGAGAATAAATAGTTTGAAAACAGTCCTACGGCCAATTTTCATGCGTCTCTTTCTCACAAGTAGTTTTTTCCGTAAAACCCGAAATCTCACTCGCACACTGTTCCTCTATTACGGTCGTATATTAACTTTATTATAACTTCATAACATCTTCATTTCTCCTTCCTTCCTTCCTTTCTTTCATGAAAGCCTTTGTACTTTTTTACAATGATTTGCCTATGGGAACTTTGAAACGACGTGTTAGAGTACAGCCTATAGTTAAATAATGTCATGTTATAGATGAATATATAAATGACAAGGACTCTTGTAAATAATAGTGCTGCACCGGTTTCTCACAGGGTAAAATTTTGTTATTGACATATGGTGATTTAAAAGATATGCTAAGGAGTTTTTTTAGCCGTTTCATCTCCATGTTAAAATACCTGTTTGAAACAGTAGTAGAAGCAAAACCACACGTGCATAAGTGAGATTATGAAATTTTGAATTTTTTTCTTAAACTTGTGAATTTTAATTTATTTATATATCATCGCATCACCACTATCGAACACGTTTATGTATGTGATACTTGGTATTTTTGTAACGTACATTTTATACCAATATAACGTTTTCTTTCCGGGAAATAAACGCTTAAAATTCTTACACACTCACACCCCCGCACTAGGATTCCTTGTCCTGCGGGTGACATGGACATACACAAATATGACATTACAAACACCCATGACCCGAGAACAAACATGTATCTGTCACACAAATATCTGTCCCGGCCGGGTTCAAACTCAGGACCCCTCGCTGGGAAGACAGAGTCACTACCAACTGGGCTATGAGGTCGTCTGTATGTATGTGATATAAACATAGGTTTCCGCGAAATAGAAAATAAATGTTAGGTACTTTGGTGGTTTTGTTAAGATGGTAGCAAATAAAACTAACTACTAAATTATGTAGAAAAATAAATTTTCAGAGAAAGATAGTTCAAATTGTCATTTAATTTACGTCATTGTCAAATAAGAGATCTCCGGTTTGGAGAACTCTGTTAGTGACATTCCGATGCAATAAATTTGAATTTGAACTTAATCAATAATCTAATAATAATCAATGAATTATAGCTGTGAATGAAAATTTTGTTTTGAAACTAACGAGTTAACTTTCAGATTTTTTATATCAATAGCCAACAAACGACCAGACGGATAGTTAAATGATAAGTGGTCATTCGTTGCCCATGCACGTCTTTAAGACCAATGACGTCATTGGCTCATATTGGCACATAAACATCTGTTTCCTAGAAATAACATTATAATAAAATTATAGTCCTATTAAATTACTGAATTGAAACTAAAAATGTTAAGATACTAACTAATTAGTTCATTATGAAACTTAAAAGAACTTGTCTGAAATTGCTCTAAACGTTTGTTAGATGTCACAACAATACTGGCATCCTTGGTGGTGTTGGGTATGGGTTCTTCCGGTCAAGTGTTCGCGGCGTCTGCGCTTCGGGGGCTACGCTTCTTCCAGATCCTGCGCATGGTGCGGATGGACAGACGCGGGGGCACCTGGAAACTGCTCGGCTCCGTAGTATATGCGCATCGACAGGTAATCTATAGCAATTTTTAGTTTATTTTGAAATTAATGAATATGTCGGAGATGGACAGCCTTGGTGGCGTCATGGACAGACGTTTTCGCGGGTAAATAATTGAGTAATTCGATCTGAGTAACGTTTCCCCAATAATTCACAATTTTTACAATCTCAAACACGATGAGAAGACAAAGGAGAACTGATAGCAATTTCCAACGTCAGCCAAGTAGAAAGAAACAACACGAGCCGGGAGGGACTCAATATCTTCTCACAATTGGTTCAAGTTAAAGTTGCATGATAACAATGCAGAGCAAATAAAACGAACCCAGTAGTCGCATTGCTCGCTTCGTTTGCAATATTGACTAAGCAAGTAGGTAGGTACGTACCAATTCAGTGCCCAAACAGTATACTCCTAAATAATCCCGTTGCAAAACATACTTTTGCATATGCATATGCATATGCATTTATTAAATTACAATAACGCGTGGTTATTCCTAAATTTTCTTATATTATATCTACTACTTGTGGTGGTAATTTTAAGTACGAAAAGATGTAATGGAATTAATTTAATGTCGTAGGTACGACCTTTGTTGTGCCCTGTGGACTTGATAGAAATAATCATGTATGTAACTAAGTCTTTAGACATTCAGCTTATACACAAGGTTGGATGTAATTTTTTAGCTAAATTTCTTTCTTCTGGATATTTTACATCAATTGTGTAATTACACATGCACCGTATTTATGAGTAGGTACATTTATTTTCTTCCATTTCGATATACAAATAAAGTGGACCGGTTTTTCAATCTAACATAAATTTAACAGATGTTTTCAGAAATCTATATGATTTTTATTACATTCTAGTATTAGAACAAAACCGTGAAAGCTTCAATTCCTAGATTATAGTTTTCTACAATTCATTACTTTGAGTTTTTAGTACCTAAGTTACATTATAAAAAATCTTTGACAGTTCCTACTTCTAGTTTCCTATCTAAATTTTGTTACTTCACAGATTTTTATACAGGTTTTATAAAAATGGTGGAACATTGCTTTGAGTAATTGATTTTCATAAAACTGGTAACGTTACTTACTAATAACAATTGAATCGTAACTTCATTGTTTCAGGAATTGATAACAACATTGTATATAGGCTTCCTGGGATTGATATTTGCATCATTTTTAGTTTATTTAGCAGAAAAAGATGTGGCTGACACAAAATTCAAAAATTTTGCCGAAGCATTGTGGTGGGGAGTAGTAAGTATAAATTTAATTACTGTTACTTGTACATAGCATAGATAGAGTAATATATTGTTTTATTATTATTAGAAAAAAATATATTGTGACCGTAATCACCTTTTCCTTTTGCTTTATTATAAAATATATTATTACTTGTATTTTTTTTATGTTATAATAATTGACTCTCCTCCGAATAAGGCAAAAAATTCAGACTTAATCGGAAAAGTTATTAAACATAGATGCTAGACAATTTAATGTTCGCTATTATTAATAAGGTTACAATAAAATATAGGTAAATGAAGTACAATGTACACAAACAACATTATTGTAGGCAGCAAATTTTGCCGAAGAACAGTGCACTCTTGAATCTGATTGTGAACTATTGTTTTTCTTACTCTTTTGTAGAATTGTAAATATGTATAACACTGTCAGCCGCAGGGCCGATATAGTAAGCAGCTATATATATTAATTTCAAAGATAATGACTTAACAAGTTAACAAGGACAAATAAATTTATTTACTTTTTGCCAATGTACTATAATAATGAAAATTTCTTGAGAATTGAGTTTGTTAATTCTCCTGGCGGGACATAACTTGCTTTCTCTTACTTATGAGTCGTCCGCAAGCATAGCAATGCAACCAGGCCACTAAGTCCAGATAGATTTATCCTGTTCGGTATCGATTCAGTGTAGAGGTATCCTGACCAAATCTAAGCTTATCGTTGTATATGAATAGAAAAAAAAACACTGCTGAAATATAAAACACTCCTTTAATAGTGAAAACAAATAGTATTAATCGCTAGATGTACAATTGCTTTAGGATGTCCATTAGTGCATACTGAGCGATGTTCGTGTTTAGATCACGCTGTGCACGGTGGGCTACGGCGATATGGTGCCACAGACATGGCAGGGGAAATTCATCGCGTCCTTCTGTGCGCTCCTAGGAATCTCGTTCTTTGCGTTACCCGCTGTGAGTAGCACTACTTGAACACATAGTTCAAGTAATTAATTTTAGTAAATCAATTACCAAAATCGTTATTGTAGTACAATTTTTTTATTCATTTCAATATTACACTCATACATACATATTAATAAACAAAAAGATAATCTTATCTCCAATAGGGTATCCTAGGATCGGGGTTCGCTCTAAAAGTTCAACAGCAACAAAGACAGAAGCATATGATCAGGAGACGGCAACCGGCAGCAACGCTGATACAAGCGTTGTGGCGATGTTACGCTGCTGACGAGCACTCCATGAGCGTGGCCACCTGGAAAATACACCAAGTGCCTCTACCAAGCCCTCAGACCAGGTGACTGTGCCTGCGATCAGTGCATTCAATTGTAAATTCTCTTTATTATTATTGAGACTCAAAACGATATTCAACCATGTTTCTCTAGCCGGGATTTGTTTAGAAATAGCGAAAGCCGAAAATTTATTTTGTCTCAAAGCATCCGAAGGTTGGTATTAGAGGTTGAAGGTTAGAGGTTGATTCGAAAATTTGTTTATTACAACGAATTTAAAGCCAAGCTTGAATTTGTAATGACTGTGTTATTTGTATGTTACAATACCACACCATACAAATAGAACCCCAGTGCGTACACACTTGTGACCGTTGTTTAAGTATGTATATATCTATACTAGCCACCCCATCCGACTTCGTTCGGATTGGACTATTAAAATTATAAAAAAATACGAGTACTTCAGTATACATAAATAAAAACAAAACATAAATTAAAAGTATAGTGTAATTTTTATGATAGGTACAATCAACATCAATCGTAAAATTTACGACAGCATAAAAAATAAATTGAATACTTTAGCCACAAAAACTTTTGAGACAGTATCACAATAGAATATTTACAGCGTTAGCGAGATCTCAAGAGAAGTTTTCTTCACTGTTGACCTAACACTTAAACCAGATCTCGAGAAATAGAAGCGAGCGCAATATTAACCTAATAGTAGCCTCTTACATCCAAGACACATTTCCGTATCATACAAAAATATGAAAATAAAAACTTTCATTTTAAAACCGTTCTAGTGAAGCATCATTCATAAGCACCACGTACGAGTACAAATAGTAATCTATGTATTTTTAACTCGTCGTTAATAATTATATTTTCAAAATAAATTTCTCATTTTTCGAGTGACCCATTCTGTTTCTCTGTCTGTCGTATCTTTCACAAAACCATTTAACATCAGATTTCAGTCAAAACAGCTGCTTGATTATTTAGCGGATATTTAGTTCGTTTATTATTAACTAGTGATTATTCGCTCGCTTTTCTGAGTGCATATTACATTTTAACAATAATCGATTGTTTTATTAGCAATATAAAATACGATATCTATTCCGTGACATAACTGAGATCTATATTAGAATCTATTTAATTGGTAGAGCGTGATTAAAGACCAAACATAAAAATGTGCTTACTTTATACCTAAAAATGCATATTATTATGTATAGAAAAGTTGATTCATAAGTTTTCAAACAGTGAATACTGATTTAAAACCACTTTATTATTTTTCGCGTGATGCTTGGACAAGAGGCACACAAGATAAAAAATACTGTTTGCGTCAGAAGTCGTCCCTACATGACATCCCAAGTTCTTAGTACTCAATGTGGCGTATTACACCAGCTACCATTTTATAACAGTGATGAGAAAGTCTTAAGATCTCTTTTATAAGCTTTTCAAACGTTAATTTTTTATAAAGTACGCACAGTTGATATATCTGAGCGACTGAATAATTCCTTGTTTGGCAATAACGAATGATAATTGTATACTTTCGACAGTCGCGTGATGAGTGCATCGTTCAAGAACAATGCATCGTTTGTGTCGCGGTTGCCGACCATCCGCCGCCACAAGAGCACCTCGCTCCACTCCCCCGCACCCCATTCTAAGCCCGCACACCGCTACGATGTCAACGCCAGTGCAGAAAACCTGGGTAAGAATATTAAAATAGTAAACATCTCTGCAACAACTAGTTATGCCACTTATCACATCAGTAACAAAACTCAAGGTACGAATACATTCATTTTATTGCTTTTCAGACAGTAATTTCACGGAATACAAGAATACTTTGATTGGCAGCTAAATAACTTCACGACACGTATCTTTTTAATTTGTTTGTGCTAAGGGGATATATATTGACATTTAATTGTGAACCTGAAAATTTGGCTTTCAGTTATGTAAAACTACAAGAAAAACAAGGATAAACTGGGTACTTACTATAATCGGCTACATACTTTAAAATAATGTTTATACAAACACTGCATTAAAAATTTACAAATCATTACTCGTAACATGATGTGAACAAAATATTTTAAACAGGAAACAAAACTTCGGCTGAAAAACGTCGGCTTCGATTTGTAAAAAAAACTTAATTAAATTTTAATTAAAAACACGACGCGCAGCTTATGTGCCATTAAATTAAACCTACCTCTAAAAGGACACAACAAACAGCAACAGCTTGAATCATCCACCTCCTGTAATTGTACTGTATAACACAGCACTGCACAGTGTTTTAATAACTTTTACTCGAATAGAGCGTGACCTTGATATTGCCCTGTTTCATAGATAATCGTACAACGGGCGGGGACCATGCGTGTTGTCTACTCCATTGTTGGAAAAGCTGCTTTCAAGGTTTTATACTTCATCTTTTAGACGGCACCATGGCATGACAGTTACAGTCGATAAACTTTGCTGCGTTTCGTTTATTAATTCTTATCTTAGCAAGAACTTTTCAGAAAATGTGAATACACGAAAATCGAAAATGTTGACAACGTAGCGGTATTGACACCGGAGGAAACGTTTTCACTTCCGGCGATATTCGCTGCGTCTCTTAGCTCCAGATATGATTGCTGATTCTAACTTCTACTTCTTTCTATTTTTTCACTTTTTGAGATAAAAATGCACCCGCGTAGAAGAGATACTGCTTCGAGATGACTTACAGGTATTGCAAATCAGAAGCTTTGATACGAACATTTATATGACGAAGATGCTTCCTAATGACCGCTTCTGCCTAAATGCTAAAGGTAGATCAATCGACGAGGATGTTTGACTAAAATTGCATAAACTTGCGTTCGTTAGTGTCATAGTTCACGGTTCACACAATGAATTTTTACATAATATATGACTTTATTTAGTATACTGATCTATTGGAATGGCTTATTAAAGCTTATATTTTAAGTTCGATTCAATTTATAAAAACTTAATTTACGAATTGAGTAATTTTCCACTGCTTGGCATTTACTTATGCATGCAAGTTAGTTAATAGGAGTTCTGTAAGATAATAATTTTCTGTGACTAAAATTAATATGTAGGTCGGTATAAAAGGTGGGTAACATCTGTTTAAAATATTCACACACCTTCAATAAGACACTATACGGTCCGCCTGTCTTTGCTTTGTCTATCCTATGACGTCAAAATAAACTAAGTATTGTATTATTAACGAATTGTTATCTCTCCAACAGCGGTATATTACAGAATACCGGATATAATTTTACCGCGATCATCAATTTTAACTTACATGAGCTACCCAATGAAATCTAACATAAATACTGAGAAACAATATACGACCTTGAAAAATTTCAGCATTCTTGTATGAGGATTGATGTTTCATTTCACAATAAGGTTCCAAAATTGATACGTGAGTTATCTACTGAAACTTTTAAGCGACACGTTAGAGCCCTACTTGTGGGTAATATATGGTATAGATAAATATGTCAATGACAAAGGCACCAGGAAATAACAGTACCGAAACCAGATCCACGCAGGTTAAAACTCACCTTGTAATTACCATAATTATGGTTTCAAAAAATGTGCTGAGGAGTTTTTCATCGTTTCATCGATTCAGTGTTATAGCACTATTTCGAAACGGAAGCAAGCAAAACAGCGGCAGTGTATTTAGTTGAAACCGAAATGATGAAATTATTTTGATTATGATTTTTTTCCTATTGTTAAATCTTATCAAAAACTATTTAAAAGTACACATTACAGAAGAGGTCCACTCAATTAAAACTGACAGGCTAGTTACACATCTGATCATGGCTCAACGAATTTAGAAACAATAATTTCCGTTTGGCGGTCCTAAATGATTACTTATTTAAGACATTTTATTTTGATATTAAAATTAAAATAAAAATAATTGATTAATTCTCAAAAAGACAAACATGACGATTAATCTTATTAATTAATTGTAATGGAAGTAATTATAATAATTATGAAAATATAGGAAAATATATTGGAATATTTTGTAGTCTGATATTTTGTAACATAAAATTTGAGTACACCTCATATGGCCATTCTGAAAATTATTTAGCTCTCGAAGTAATCATTCATCTTCGGACGGATTCTTCATTTTAAAATTTAAAACGGGATTACTTCAATTGAACCTGTCGTGATCGGTTCCGTCATGTACTTACTGGTCACACTATCTTAATCTTTCACCAGATCAATCACTGCAACAACTTCTGACAATCTTCTTTGGCTATTGAGATCGGTCCCACCCTGTAATCATCACAGTGTCTATTTGATATTTCCCTTATTCAGCCATCCAGTTCTCCTCAGACCATTCTCCTTGCCATTTCCACATTGTTTCCTAAGCAACGACATTGTTGTGCAATCATCCCTGACCTCATAACCTGTATCGGTCATTCTCATGAATTTCTATAATTTCGTAGGGTCATTAAAATAGAGGCTAAGTTTACTGTAACAACGATGGTGTTGACAAACGTAAAATATATCTCCTATCTCATAATCTCCTCTCGTGGCATTAAAATTTGGATCAATTCCTATTAATGGTGAGAAACCAGTTGTCTTTTTCTGTATTGTAGCATTAAGGATTTGCTGTACTTTATATAATTATATATAAAACATCAATTAATACTAAAATGTGTTTATAGCCATCATTTGATTATGTAAAATGACCTATTTAAATGGATGGAATTTATTTTAATGTAAATAAACGTACACCTTAGCCTACGGACATTAGTAACACCAAAGGCATCACTGATGAGTTGGCGGCCAAGATAAATTAAGAAAGAAAGTACTAGCTCCCAAGCCCCCGGCTGAAACACAACAAAGGCAGGCTTGCCGCAAAGATAATAATACCAGTAATAATATTAATTACTAAATAATAATATTGATTATATATTATAATATGAAATGGTATTGGAATTTTATTGATGAAATGTAAAAAAACCTAGATGTAGATCGCTATAAAACTCTAACAAATCTGTTATTACTCAGAATTGTCATGGTACAAAAATAGAACACTTTAGAATAGAATTAGAATAGAAGGCTTTGGGAACATACGCTTCAAGTTTATTATCCAATCGATACTTGTAATATAATAAATGATTTTTTAATTCATAATGATCGTTAATGCCACTAGTTTGTACACATATTATAAAAGTTGTAAGATTTATTTTAAGTGTAGTTTCTGAATTACTTTACTTCGAGAGAACTGACACTACAGGATTTCTACTGAATTGAGCGATATATCAAACATAAATACTGTTCTAATTTCTATTTCATTGGGGTTAACTAATCTCATGTTACAATCTTGCATAAAAAGTCCTAGCGATTCTCGGAAAAAAGTCTTCTTTATACATAGTGGATTTAATTGGACGGAAATCAATGATAATTTTAAGTGTTTTACAGAATTATACACTGCAAGTGTCTCAAATTCATAGGACGTCTATTTGGATTCTGCTTTAGTTGTACGATGATTGAAATATGCGATCTCCCTGGGTATCATGTTAATGGACCAGCATTCTACCACAACCAAATAGAACTAGCGTTAATATGCAAGTCTCACAGAAGTGATGGATCAAAGATCGAATAGTGGTTCCGATATTAATTGATTTATAATATAATTTCGTGCCCCTTTTATTAAATACCCCATTTCCAATTCGATACATTTTTAGTTAACTTATTTGAGTAGGCAGTTCTGGTAGCAAAAATAGAAATAAATTCATTTTGTAAAATAACTAACAAGGCCCATGAATTATCTGACCTGCTTGACAGTTTTAGAACGGAAAAAATTGCCAAAAAGTTAACCCTAGTTTCACTGAATCGCCTACTTTAGACTGAAATAATCCAGCGTAGGTATTATATATATGTAACAAATGAAACCGGCATTTCTTTAAATTGATAGTAAATTCAACTTTTTTAAGTACTGCCAAACAAATCTTGATACTCATAACCCTATTCAGTTTCATGATATAAGCAAATCATCAATGTAAACCCCGAGAAACTTTATATTCTTAAGAAATCCTTATATCCTTAGCGCTTAAGATACTGCTCTTTAGGAAAAAAAGGATCCATTACATACATATACCAAACGGTATTTTGATGTATTCGTAGTCGCCTATCGGTGTTACAAAATGTGTCTATTTAATACTGTTAACGGAGACCGGCATTACATGAAAATCGTTTTTAATATGTATAGATATAGTATGAAGAAAGTAATAAGTAATAAATAAAGTATTATAAAGCCTTCCCAAATTATCAATTGATCATCCGGAATCAAAGGAACTGATTATCTTTCCTTTTCGATGATAGAATTTAGGGCTCTATAATCCACGCAAATTCCATCCCTACCATCATGCTTTTTCACCACAGGACGATACCAACTGGCAAAAGGTCGCCAACTATATTCTTTACTTTGTTATGTTCTAGCGTACCCAAACGGTACGGACGATAATTTATAATCGGTGATATAAAGTAGTGAAATAGACCAATAGACCAGTAAAAACTTTTTCCATATAATTCTCAGAATGCAATAGACAGATGTTTTTAATTTTACATTGCCAATTGATATCTAAAGTTAAAAAAAGGTCCAAATAAATTTTTCGCTATCAAGTTTTTTTCCAACTAATTATGTGCCAAATGTGACAGTAACAATACAAATATCAGAATTTTTGACTGTAACCTGTCCGATGGGTTAATTTTTTTTTTTTTTAATATTAATTTTTTTACCCTAAAATTATACTTTATACTACTTTACAAAATAAGTGTTAGTGAGCTCTAAATAACATGAATAGTTATTGAGATTGAATGGCACAGAAATGAAATGCATTCACCGAAATGAAATTGTATATAACTTTTTTAATAAATAACTATAAAACATGTTTTACAATTTAATACACAATTTTTAAACAAATAATTAGTGGAACTGTATAGTAATTAGTGGAGAATACACGAAAAGATAAATGTAGATAGTTATCACTACGGGAATTGTCTCAAAACTTAAAAGCTCCAAAAGCTCCTGTGCAGGAAAACAGTAAATTTTGTTCAACTTATGTATTTTATATATATTGCCATTAGCAGCAGTCTACTAAAACAAAACAATTTAAATTTTCAATTCTCAAACATACTTAGTGTGAAACACAAATAATTACAACAGAAAAATCAAAAATACTTGATAGAAATAATTAGGACAAATTGACAATGGTTCTACATAAAACAATCAACATTATTACAGAAAATTTATTTATTAATGAACATTTTTTTTCTTCGTCTTCCATACTTTGGTTTTTCTTTTTCTGTTCTCAGTTTTTACATTCTAAAATCAAATTACAAAATTGCACAACTCAAATCAATAATTTCTCAAAAAATTCTGGGACAAATAAATAAAAATAGCCGTGTTTGCTTCATTTCAGTAGGACTTTTAATTTCGACAGGGTGTTTTAGTACACCGAATCCTCCGAAATTAATTCACCGAAATGAAAAAAAAGGAAAACAACTAAATTTAAAAAAAACGTAAAATTTTATACAATAGTAAATAAACGATAGACAAGATGTATGTGTTAGCCACCGAAATTGATAATTTTATTTATTGTCCGGGTTAGATAAGTAGATGCTCCTTCCAAAAAAAAGATATAACTACAAGAGCTACTACCGTTTTCGGCCACACCGCTTAAATTTTATGCCTGGGAAAACGACCCCGATAATACAAGCATAAACAAAGTTATCATCAAAAACCACGTGTAAGTCCAATTCTATACGAATATCATCAAAAGGAATTGGTACTGTAATTTTACCAAAACTGTTTAAACAACTAGAGCCGATAGTATCTAGTCTCACAAAAAAGGAAAAACGTAACAACCCAATCGAAACGCAATAGATTCTTTGATTATTGAACAATTACCACCGGTATCTATCAGGGGATGTTTTAGGATACTATTTTTGTAGACTTTTGTGTATTTATGTAGATTTTTGTAAGACATAGACCCAACTGAGTCACGTAATTTATGGGTTTATTATGAGATTGTTTTTCATTTAAGTTGCTGTTTTAACAAACATTTTTCTTTAAGGCCATCTTTCTTACAAAAGCTACATCTGTTATTTCTATCATTATTAGTTGGTTATCTTTTTGATTTTCACAATTATAACAATTTTTGTAGGACAAGAAAGTGAAGTCATATTATTACAAGATCTCTTGGCGGCACTTTCATTCAAATCGTCGACCGATACATATTTATCGAAAACACGTTTTTGAGAGTTTTTAATATAGCTACAAAAAAACGGTAAAAAATATACAAAATAAAATTCGTGATTTAGAAATAATATCATTTATTTATTTAAGACATCCCTTTATAATCGAAATGACTCCATTCTACCCTGCCCCTGACTACTTCATTATGTTGACAAACATTTCCACTTACAAACCAAAATAGTAAAGGTATGTATAAAAATTGTTCTATATACATTATTATTTGTAGTAAAAAATAATAAATTTAAAAATACATTACGTTATTTATTAACGTCACATTTAACTAAAATTAAACTGCATCTCACACCATTCACTAACGAATTGCAGCTTACTGGCTTGTGAAGCAATGTTAATACTAATAATAAAATTCTTAACAGCACGTGTCTCTTTTGTACAAATTATTATTCTTAAACCAAAAGGGGGCCAGGTTATTAATGTTATCATAATATTTAGGTAATACATGCATATGAAAATTTTAATGATACAAAATAAATTGTAAAAATTTCTGACAGTCTCTTTCTGTTTCTCTTTCTAACTTAGATATATGTATATTAATCATAAACATTCACATTTTAAAATAAAAACTACACCCAAACAAATCCACTTAATATAGAAGTGCTTACTGCGATACGTATCGATAGATAAGGGAAAAATTTTGGAAAATAACATACAAAATGTCCGAACATCACGTACTTGGAGGCATTATTACAAATTAAAATTTTAAACAGATTTCTTAGAATCACTTTAATGATTTATTCTTCCCAGTTTCGTTTTTTGTGTGAAAATAATTTTTATTTACCAACTTAGATTTTTGGTAAAGCCTTATCAGTGTCACTAATTTCAATGTATTACTAGAAATATATTACACGTTAGCATAGTAAATAATGTAATACAATTTTGAATAATCATCACAATATTAGTTATCTTCTAGAATTACATGTTTGAATTTATTATTTTTCCTTGTATATTTGGTTAAAAGTTTATACTTACAGCAAACATTGATAATTTTTAGTTATAGTGGCAAAATATTAAAAAAAAAACTATGTAATTCAAAAATACTATTAGTATCTAATCACCCGATTAATGTTACGACCTTTAATACCGTTAAAAATATATATTTAATCCTGAAACTATAAATTTAATTTTCAAGACCTAAACTAATACTTATTTGAAAAGCAAGCTAAAGTAATTCGCTTGAGGACCGTTACTGCCTTTGTAAGAAAGAGATAACAAACCGATCGATAGTTTGCTTAGACATTAAGTGGCAACCACTGCATTGACCTCATTATTTAGGGGTTTCTTTGGTGCAGTAAACACAAAACAAGTAGCCGAATATTTCCAATCATATCTAGGCACAACTTAATCAAAGGCATGAGTAAACATATCATGATCATCCATCGCTCAAGTGAGATTTATAAACGCAAAAATAAATCAAAATCGGATTCTTTGACGTGAACGTGGTACGTCGATGGCTCTTCAACAATGTATCAGTGAGGTTACTGTTCTCTACCTCTTAGTTACCATTCTACCTGACGTATATCAATCACTGTTAGAAAGTTCTTAAATTATATTAAAGAATATATGTATATATACGATGACCTACAGTAATTTTATTTATAGATAATTTAAAGGCATGAAATTCACCCAATTATCGACAAAAAACACCCACATGTGGGATTCTACCCCTCTCTTGTTATCTTAATTTTACTTAGATGACCGTCAAAAGATATCGATTTATTTAAATATATTGTTTACAAGTATGTACAGACTTATTTCTCTCGTAGTAAGAAATTCAAATATTTAACCGTATGTATATTTCACCTCTTCTGAAATATCTCAGCTTCCACGTTATGGGTTGCTGAATATAAGCTGAATATTGAATTTCTCACTGACAATATAATGTGAAAGGACAATGGCCATTTTCATATTACATTTGTTATTTGTATATCAAACAATAAAAAGCAGTAGGGACTGCTATGGATGCAAAATTCTTCCTAATTGTATTTGACATATGTACATACATTAAATAAAATAAATAAGATTTACATGTTTCTAATATAATTATGTGTGTAACAACAATTTTAAAATGTTAAGGTTAAACTGCGAATATAAGAAACAAATCATATCAATTTGGTTTCCGTAGTAATTATTTACTACTGCATTCTCAGAATACGACATAATTAATATAGATAGCGCACATCGCTACTATTATGGAAACACTTAATTAGTAAAGAATTACAAAACGGAATATTGAATTGTAAATCATGTGAAACGTCTACGGTTTTGGACGAAATGCAATTTCTATATACTTGATACTTCTATTAAATAGAAATGTCTTGATCATCTATGCATAATTTTGCGTCGTTATTGTTTATAGATTTTTGCCTATTGTGTATAGCTATTATACCACTTCTAACTATTTTATGCAATACCAAGGGTGCCAGTTACGGGTACCCATTGATGTGTCGAAAAAAATATTTTAACATTTTTACTTCACTAGTTTTAAAAATATATAAAACGTTACATTATACAATTTCTAATCTTCGTCAAAAATATACTCGACGATATAAACAGGATCTATGAGTTAATTTCTGTTGATATTAAAAGTTCAGCTTCCATTAAAATATGATAATTAAATTGGCATAAGCCAAGAACACCAAACAACATTTAAGTAAAACCCGTAGTAACAATTACAGGAATACGACTGCCTAATTTCTTTAAAAGATTATTATTATGTAGTCGAAATTTTTATACTTATACAGCGACAAGCAGACGGGCGGATAGAATTGAAATATACACGGAGACGTGGAAAAGAGAACAAACAATAAATCAATATTACAAGGGTAGATATCTCGTTGCGATGCGGATTACTAGTATGTTAGCTTAACATCACATAAACTGTACAGATTAAATTGGTTAGATACTAACTACGTCGAACAACCGGGAGCGCGTTAGAACTGTAGGTCCTATGCTGAAGTCTGGATGTGTGGGTTGGCAGGCGCGACCAACGGCCGCTCTGGGCGCACAAGACCCGTCAACCCTTCGTACAGCGAGGAATCTGTGGCCGAGACATCACTCTCCAAGAGAAATTCCGATGGTAAGAGCTAAAGTGGCTAAATAAATAACTATTTCGTTTCAAATAAAAATTCTTGTGATACGCTCTCACTGTCGCTTTTCTCTAGCAACCAATTTATTTTCTTTCTAAAATGAAATAATTGATTTGAAAGTGTTAAGTAGTTACAGTATTATTGTAGTACTAGTGAAAACATTCAAATATTTCTATCTTTATCATCACATTTTATAACTTTTAAGATAACCTACGAATTGAAACAATTAATAGGAAATATAATAAATTCAATTGTAACAAAAATAAAAGAAACAAATAAAATAGTATTTTAAAAATACTCACCGTAATATATATATATATAATGTATATTCTAATTTCATATCTGTGTAACGTAGAGCAAACCCTTTTTTATTTTTTTTTTATTCAAACAATGAATTACAGTAAATGCTCAATATATATTTCGAAATATGTTATAATGTCATAATATTATTACTGAATTATTAAAATTAATTGAAAAAAAAAAAAACCTTACCACTAAACTACTGTTGCTTCTATTATTATTACTACAAGTGCTACTTGTACTCCGCCTTACTATCCTATTACTATAAATCATATATGTGTATAAGTCATAAAAATTAAGTGTTTTAAACGCAGTAAAATTATAACATGTATTTAAGCTTGTTTTACAATTATTTTAATAACACAATGATTCAGTCATATCGGAAAGAAACGCTCATAAGAGCCCTATTAAAGCCACAGAGACCGAGTGCGTACGTGCCGTTGAAATGAAACGAGCTTAAAAGCTGTGCCGTTGGAACGTATGACTACAAAACTAATGTATACACGCTGAAAATAAGTAGCTGCACTTAAACTACATATAGATCCGTAACCTTCATAGCGATATAGTTAAACTTGTCCAAGTTTTAAATATTTAATCAACTTGTTTTAATTAATAATATTTCAATTTGTTCGAGTTTACAGAGTTAATTTAGTACTAACGAGAGTAACAACGCTATACCTTGTGGCCCGGGTCGATCCACTTCATAACAGTAACTGTGTCGCGCGAAAAAATCCATTATGCAGCGATGCATAAATATTCAACGTTTTTTTTAATGTTTTAATCGTTTACTGGATGCCAAATTTTAGTACAAATGGTCTGTAGACACTATTTTGATATCGTTTCATTAACACGAAATAATTATTGCCTCTTCCAACAGTCAAAGAGTAGGTAGGTACTTAATAAATTAAATATTATTAGAATTATAGTATGTTAAACTGTTAATACTAAAATAAATGCAGTTGGTATTTATTACACAAATATGTCATTTCCTAGTTTGATTCTTCGCCAAGGTACAGTGTGTGCACATGTGTAGAAAAAATTGCCCCCTGTCGACTGGGTATCGATTAACATAAGAAGAACCTAAGCCCGCACAAGTAGTAGTATTATTTTAATGGTAACTTTTATTTTTATTTATATTTTACCAAACCATTTTAATAATCATTTATATTTCATATTAATACTGATAGAGTTAATTGTTAAGAGGCAATTAATTATTGCTGAACTGCATGTCACATATATAAAAAAGATGGAAATCCATTGTGTGGACTGTGAGTATCTATTTTTAAATTAACTACATCGTTACAAAATAATTATAATATTATAATTATGTAACATTATATATTTCTAATGTCACAAATTTTTGTCACATTATTATTATCTATGTTTAGTGTAAAGGCATTTAGGATGATCAATATAGAACTCAATCAGATATTTACACACATTTCAACGTCTTGTTAATTGTGGATGATGACAGAAATGTAGGTGTATTTGTCGAAATATCACAAACTCATAAGGTAGACTTGGAATCTCGAGACGCAATGGCATACGAAACCTCGTTACACAAATAGAGATTCGCTTAGTTTACTCGATGACAATCAATCTCTCTCGATAACATGGCGGGTATACCTACCTGTCCAAGATTTAGGTCAATAGATATCTTGTTAGACAGCCAGTGCTCCACTTAAAAAATCCGATATGATTGTACTATCTGCTAAAACCAACTACTTATAGCATATATGTGGAATCAAATTAGAAGGGCAGAAACTAATTAGCCATAAATACCAGTTAGTTGTCATATTGACATGGCATAGGACACATAACGTTTAAATAACAAATTGTGCTGTCATTTGTGTAATTAATGATGCTGTCTACGTTTATGTATATTAACTAAATACTTATATGCAGTCATGATGAAACATCATGTTATGATATATATGTAGAACATTGATCATTCTAATTTTATAGAGAAAAATATTAATAATCAATTGAAATAACTAATTAGTGTAAAGGGCTCCATCCATCTGTGAATCAAGTTCATCTGCTCTTTTCATTTTTCACTTGCTCGTTTTTTTAAACTACTTGTTTATAATTCTATATCTTTCTGTAGTTCTTGCGAATGGGAAACTCTGCCCGTGAACGACGTCAACTAATTCGCAGTGTATGTAACAAGTTTTGATTAAATATGAAGTGTAGTGTACATGTTACATAAGTAAAGTAGTGTTGAATCTAAAGGTAATGTCTGTATTAATAATTTGGTTAATTCCCTTAATTATTGTTTTTAGCAATTTAACGGTTATTATATACTAGTAACAAATTTGTAAATTAAATATTTTTTAATAGTGTTAATACAAATAAGCCAAAGTTTTTCTTTGGAATTGCTGTATGTCTGACTGTCCGTTTATCAGTTAGGGTATCATTCATTGAGCTTAAGCATGCTGTATTTAGTCAAAACTTGGCGTATATACATGATTAATTGAAAAAAATAAGTACATTCCTTACATATTTAGTAAATAGGGAAACGTTAGATCCATATCCCGCGAGATAAATTTAGAAGTTACTATGTTTGTTCAGATTATTATTGCTATTACAAAAAATAAGTACTCGTAAGCGTATTTTTAATTCAACGTGGAAAATTGACACTAAAAATAAAATTATATAAACATGAAATTAATAAGACGGTTAATAAAATTAGATAACAGTTGTTTTGAGTGCGGCTCAAATTTGTAAATGGTTATGATTCTCTAAGCGAAATAAGGTCGTGTCTGTCGACCAGTTAGTCGGGAATAAATCTACTGTGTAACTACCTAACTTTGCAAAGTAAATTTTTGTTCCGGAATTAATTGCTTCGATGTAGATACATAACATACAGATCTAATTGTCCTAATGTCCTAATATTAAGCTATTGGGTAACTAAGGTAATTATATGAATACACTGTACGGTATACACTTTTCGATATTTTATATAATATAATTAGCAAATCAGCGGCGTTGTATGCGGTAAATACAATCGTCATACAATACTTAATTGATATTACATCCATATGTTACATATAAATAATACAAAACGAGGTGAATATCATCACGATTCTAGGTAATTTGTATAATATAATACATAATTTCTAATACATAAATTATAATTTGTACAGTATAATACATGTTATATAAACTATGTCCATCCGGGATAATGTACTTTTCAAATGGTAAAAGAATTTTCAAACAGGCGTTTTGATTTTTAGATTACTTTCCACATATACGAACTCACAAAATTCGCACTCTCTTTATAATATTAATATAGATTGGGAAATCTATTCTAAATCTTCCAGAAAGTAGATTAACATAATATTAGTAAGTCAATGCAAAATTATCCCTAATCCCCTTGTCTCCCCCAGTATTTGGATCACAGTTAAAACTATAGATGAATGAAACTTGGTAAGAAAACAATGTAACAAAAATAACGTATTTATTACTTGTCATTTGTCTGAAATTATACTAAGCGCAAGTACCGTTATGTAAAGTCCCATAATACGCGTCGTGTAACAAAATGCCGCTTAAGTACAAAATTATATGGATATTAATAACTATACGCATAACGATGAATTAACTATAAAATGTAAAAAATTGTATAATCTGTTGTTTTCAAATATTCGCCCGGATTTTTATCACAACCATCTATCTGTCTATTCCAGACACAATAAAATTCTAACTGATCGCTTTCTATACATAAACGACATGTGACAAAAAATATTATTAGGGGTCTTTATTGACGCGATAGAACACAAAACAATAGTTTGTTAGAATTTTTGTCTGTTTGTCTGTGCATTTGTTCGCGCTAATCTCAGAAACGGGTTAACCAATTTCATTCTGGTTTTAACTAATGTATTGCAGTAAGCATTACTTTATACTTAAATAAATAAATAAATAAACGTTTACACACTCACACCCCCGCACTAGGACTCCCTGTGTTGCGGGTGGCATAGACATATGTACACAATTATCACATCACAAAGTTTAAAGTTTACTTCAATGCAATCCGTCCGTAAATAAATAAAAAAAACATAAATTAAACAAAGTTTAAAGTTTACTTCAATGCAATCCGTCCATAAATAAATAAAAAAAACATAAATTAATATTGTAATTTGTGTCTCGTTCATAGAATGAAAAAAACACAGTCCTCAAAGAATGCAGGTGCTATTTCTAAGCGTAAGGCGTAGTTTTTCTGAAGCGAAGCGAGGGCAGTTGCTAATCTAAAATATAAATACATTTTGTCGGTATTGTGTTTGTACATGAAAATTTATTCGCCGAATCATAGTCTATTTTAGTTAACTCATTACTCCTACATAATTCGAACTGTATTAAATGTAGGTCTAAAAATAAAATTGGAAATAGTAACGTTTCTTCACTAATCTATATCATAATATCAATGAAAGAACATTCGAACTACATATCATACAAATCCTACCGCATCGCAATAGCTTACTTTTCAAATTAGGATCCCATCAGTGTTAAAGGGGCCAAGTTCTTTATCAAGGACACAAATTGTTTAACATTGAAATTATTTTAATCTCAAAGGTTACCTCTGATTGTTACATTTATTTCCATTACCGAAATTTAGAATTAAATTATGCCATAAAAAATAGATAGGTATTACACGTCAATTTTAAAACCAAAATTATGCACATTGATTCAAGATGCTTCGAGTGTTTACGAAACACTTAATGTGTATTCTTATTTATTTTAATACAAGAAAAGTCAAATTCAGAAACACAAATAGTATTTTTTTCATTTTGGTTGACTTATAAACCAGCAGGTTAGTTGTATAAAATATTATATAGTTGGCGCCGATATTTTCCCGTATACGAAACAAGTTTTATTTTCACTTAGTTAAGTGAAATTTGAAATGGATTAATATTTTTGTTAAAAAAATATCATAATTAGCTCGAAATGATTCTTGTAAAATACACGTATTTCGTTCCAACGGGGTTCTACACACCACTGTTTGCCTATATACATATACATATACATATACATATACATATACATATACATATACATATACATATACATATACATATACATATACATATACATATACATATACATATACATATACATATACATATATATATATATATATTATCGCAATATCATGACGTATGAGTTATTCTGATCTAGTGTTTGGTTTCTTACACGCTTACGTCAGTAAACTGTGAACTTTTAAAAATAAATTTTAACAATGTTTATCGCTATACGATATACAAATAGCTACCACATTAAAATCCATATTCTTGCCAATACGTTGTTCGGGTTTCATCCTAGAAAGAGAGAGAGCGAAGAGCTGTTAAGATCATAACACTACGAGTACAATAACCAAATAAGATTTAGTAGACGTCACAAATATTTAAGAGCAATATTGAGAATTTTCAAATATGCAGATTTTCTCAGGAAATTTTTCTTTAGTACCGCAAGTGATAAATAATGAATTTATGAATTTATTTTGAAGAAAAAAAAGGATTATTTCAAAGCAACTGATTCCAAAAATGTCTTTTTCTAAATATTTATTCCTCTGTGTATTTGTTAATTTTGAAAAGGAATGGACAAGCTCTGGTAAAACCAAATTGGATTCTTCTTAGATATTTTTTACGAAAAATATTTATAAAAGCTAGGACAATATAGAATGTAGGCTTAAATCACAAAATGCGATTACAAGCAGGAGAAAAGTTAACTTTGGTACTACTGGTAGTGGACTTTGCTGGACTGATGTACCATCCCGAGTTTTTCTGTAGAATATTATTGTCTACTACCGAGCTCAATTAACGGCGAATATGGCCTATTGACTTACCAAGAAAACTATAAAATCTGTAAGGGTATCACATATAACAAGAGGGCCTTAAAATGTCTCAACCACATGAGACACACTCTTTTAACGAGTTCGTTCTGACCGAGATTAAATGAAAGAGGTGGTAAAATTTTAATTAATAAGTGTCCTAGACCAGAGTGTAAATAGCCACTAAATATACTGTTGATATTCAACAGGATGGATGCTTTGCGTATGTTTGGGTACGCTTGGTGATTGTACCACACATACCCCATACATTCTCAACAAAGCCCTATATATGTATGTCTACATCGGTTTGACATTTAACGAAATATAATAATAATAAAATTACCGAACATCTAACAGACTAAGGAATCTATTCAAATTTGGATCATAAAATTACCAGGACCAAACCTATCTAAAGCTACTTTACTGTAGTGTTGACAATTCTCTCACAGGGTCAGTGCACTGAGAGGTTACTATCTTCTGTATTCTTCTTATCTATGTAATGTTCTCTTTTGAAAGTTTTGTTTTATGTATTTGTGCATTGAATATTTTTTGGGAATTTTAATGTATATATACGTTTCGCCGTGTAGATAGAAAACTAAACACATATTTTAGAAATGTTTATTTGTCTGTCTGAGGGACTATAACACTAAAAAACTGAACAGATTAGATTATGAGTCAAAGTCTAGGGTAGTTTTATCCCAGGAAATGGATCGGTTCCCACAAATTTTTCAAAGCTCCTACTATTAGGTAGGCACAAAAAGTGGTGTGCCACTTCATTGGGTATAATAAAGTTTAAATAAATAAATAATTAAATATGTGTATGCTGGTATGCTGGGTTGATGTTGCAATATTCTGGATGAATAATTTTTCCCCACCAACCGATTTGATTTTACTCATTCTCTCATATCGGACTTATCTCACACAACAAATTTTTTTATTCAAAATATTCTCGAATACAGTATTGAATCAAGACAACGGTGCATCGCTTTCGCAATATCTTATTAATGACAACATACAAACAATAACCACATAGCAAAACTTGTTCATTAATATTGCTGTACTCCAATAGATGAATGATGATCGCCTTGAATGACAAAACATTTAATATATTAAACAAAACAATGTTATTGAAAAATATTGTATACGGGTGCTTCTTACACGCTTAATTGCTTATATGGAAAGTTTTGATTCGAGAAAGAGAACAAGGGCATGTTAATCGTAACAATTAGACTTCAACTATGACGATTTTAATAATGGATGTTTATCGCCATATAGTCTTAACATCAAATAAATCAAACACTAATAAACTTTTAACAAGTCTTACTGCAAGGAATACACGCACTAAATACTGAATAAAAGTATTAAATACTACAGTTAAGGAAGCAATAAATTCAATCAAGACTGAGCAAAACAAAACCAAGCTTTTACCGAGTACAAATCTTATATTCAAACCGTTGATAACGGCTCTTCTCCCATAGAGTGAAGATTAAAAGTTTTCTTTTGTCCATATAATTGCCATTGAATTAAGACGATGGCAAAATTCGATGACCATCGACATTGGATAGTCACTGAGTGTCGATAAAATTACGCAATAGCTGTGCAGAATCCACTAAATTAAAAAAAACTGATTAAAAGTACTTTAGGCACTTGATGATCTTCAACTTTAGCTTCTCAGCGTTTTGATAGCCAGAGGTTACATTTAGGAACGTGATTTTTTTTTTAAATAATATCCATAAGCAGCAAAAATAAACAAGCGTCAAAAAGTCCAGACATCATTGTTTACTTTATTATTATTTTTTATTACAAGCGTCAACAAGTTCAGACATTTTTGTTTACTTTATTATTATTTTTCATCTGGGTTATTTGTATTTAGATTTTGTAAACCTATATAAAATTCCGAAATTAGTGTTGCAGTTAATTCAGGTCACGCTACTGATTTGCGAGAAAAATATATACAGTAAATTATTATATCGTTTTGAGTGCGTTGCACCCCCTTGTTTTCTACTCTGAAGAAAAAAGCTTACACTTCAACTAACTCGTGTTTGTCCCGAAACTAAAGATTATGTGGTAAAGTCAACTGCATACAGGTAATGTGGTAATGTGACACAGTTTTAAAAATATCATCTTGACATCCATTTAACGGTTAACAGTTATTTAACTGTGACTTATAAATACCAGTCGTTACAATTCATAAATATTTTTAAACTAAACTTAGGTTAAAGTAATTTCCGCTTCCTTCGTAAAAAACGCTACGCCGAACAAATTAAGTATTCACTACTAATATTTGCATTTGTGTGACTCAGTATTCCGTGACCTGATTCTATATTAGATGTCTAGCTAAACTCGGCCTGTCAGCGTGGTCGCTACCATAGCTGTTATATGCTCCCCGTATCTTGTGTCAAAACTTGTGATTGTTTGACCTGGGCAATATGTCATTGAATAAAAAACAGTAACAGTTTTTATAATAATGATAAAAAAATGTGAGTACTACGAATATACTCTGATGTAAACGAATGTAGTGTTTTGTTTTTATTTTATTTATAACAATTAGTGTTATTAACAAAACACTAACTAATCATTTGACTCCTCGAGTAACGATTTAGTTATTGCATGACATATGTAACTTCAATCTTAAAAATTATTAGAATCAGAATCAAACTTTACTTAAGTCTTCTGATCCGCTTAATGTAAAATTAAGATGTTACCTAATTACGCTCGATTAATTTCGTCATGGATGATCATGTTACTTAAACGGTAGTAATATTGTTGACTTGGATAATTGTAAAGAAAAGTTGTGAATGGTTGTCGACTACAAGTAATTGGTAAAAAGCATTATATGTAAGGTAATAGAACAAAAGTATGGGTATTATGCATAATTACCTAATCAATTCCACCGACATCAGAATGTCGATGGATATGTTCCAGAAGAGAGTTTGCGAGCAAAAATATCGTTGAGGTTTAGGTTTCATAGATATTACCATAGATCTATGTATTTAGGTATATTCGAAAATAAAGTACCGAGGGTACAGTTTGTATGTAGCTAATTACTATATCTATTATGTAACTTATTGTCTTTCAACTACTTAAATGTCGTACCTACTTTTAATTTTTAATATTATAGAATATTTTTCTCAAACACGCGGAACTTTTGGCAGTTAAATTGGATAATGTCATTGAATTGCACTGTTAATTGATTTTATTGGAATTAAATGAGTTGAATATCTGAAGATATCACTAATTGCTTTCCAAGTTATTCGAATTCAATAAGAGCTGTTTAATAGTAATACTTACTTATCGTTAAGGGTAAATAAGTAATATATTGTTCGTACCTTCATAATCTAGCTTCACAATTCTTTACAGATGATGATGAAGAACCGCGTTATGTGACATTAACTCCACGACACAAAGCTGCCATTCGATTTATAAGAAAGGTGAGTAACACTAAATTCTGACTCTTAAAATGGGCATATATCTCATAAAAATCTATTTTTTTTTTAATTTATAACTATGGTGTGGACTTTTAAAATCTATTTTCTGTTACTCAACAAATACTGTCTTTGGACATTTTCCAAATGTAGTCTTGGCTATGATAGAGAGCAGAACATTGTGAATGTAAGTTGTGCAAGGTTTAAAAGCATTTGTGAGCAAGTGTCATATCGAAACATGTTATTGAGAAGGTGGATAACACTAATGACGTCTAGTGTCAATCATTACTCAAATATATATAACACGTAGGTGTTAATAAATAGTCCTTCGGATGTAGTACATAATACATCCATCTACATGTATATTGAAATAAAAAAAAACACCATCTAACCTCGAAATCCATTTTAACATGCATACAGGTTCGTACATAAGAAAATAATAGCAGTTAAAATAATAATGTTGTCATTACATTGTACGTTCCTAATATTATTATGTTAATATTTAATATTAAGAATAATATTTCATAGTTGTTATATCATATTTATTTATCAATGGTCTAACATATTAACAGTTATTGATAATACTGATATATCGATTAATAAATTTATATACATATTTATTATACCTCATATATTTCACGGCAACAAAAACACTTTTATTTTAATCATTGAAGAACTAGTTGGATAAATAAGCACATTTAAATTTAATCTTATAACCAAGCACATCAAGAAACCGAAAGATATGCCCGTCATAAAATACTATGCCTGGAAAAAATAATCTATTAAAAGGCGAAAATATACCAATATAGACCGAATTTTCACCGAATAGATTTTATAATATATACATTAAAACTATACAGCCACTGGTGGCCACTCTGCACGGAATAAGAGAATTATTTTGATAGCTTGAAGATTGAGCTCACGGGCTAAACAAAAAAGCTCGCCACTTCACGTCGTCGCTGCTACATAATTGAAGAGCGGGGTGAAGTAGCAAAGTTGAGTAGTCATTGGGGTGCCCTGAATTATTAAGTTGTTTACAATGTCCAAACTTTATTACTGGGCCGTTATATTTTACTTTTGGCTACTTTAAGAATTTGGCGTTATGATAAACAATATTTTTATATGAAAGTTACATGACACTTTAAGTTAGATAACTAAATATACATACATATATATAAAAATTTACGTGCATTTTTAAGTATTGAAAAATTAACATACATCAAAATATAGTTATATTTTATGGTTTATCAAATGATTTTTGTTGTCACGTCCTGACAGATGAAGTATTTTGTGGCTCGTCGTAAGTTTAAAGAAGCTTTAAAGCCATACGACGTCAAGGACGTAATAGAACAGTATTCAGCGGGGCACGTGGACCTGCTGGGGAGAGTGAAAAACGTCCAGAATAGGTAGTACTCTACCCGAGGACACACTGTACGCCTTGCACCGCCATTTACTTACTCTATACCTTTTTATCTACTTTTCTCGTCTGGACTCTACATACTCTTATTCCTCCGTAGTCGGTTTGGCTTGTTATTTAATAACATACATTCAAAAGTAGCTAAACTTTGTAGTGTGTGTTATGCTATTTTTAATTTCAGCCTTTATTACATATCTACAAAACAACGGATACTAAAAGTTTCCTGTTTGCAAATAGAGGGAAATTTTCAGTGTCTCCAATTCTTTATACGTGTAAACATATGACAGTAGACTGGTACGTCACAAACCTTCTGTGATCACATATTATACACATGTATGATGAACTCGTGTGTACACACCAATAGCATGATTTTATTTCAGTAAACGCTCGTAAGGAGAATGGATCGTTTTATATGTATTGTGAGTCCAACTTACCAGAGAGTACAAATTCGATAGGTTAGCATAAAAAACCAAGATTTTATGATATTTTGTAATAAAATTATTGAAATATACTTAATAACTATATCTAAAATGATTTAGCAGCTCCAAACCTAGTCGTGTTACTATGTACTTGTATGTGCTGCGATTATATAACATTTTTCGGATGTTCCAGTTTTCACTAGATATGTTTTTCCGAAAATATTACGAAATCATTCTAAAATAATCAATAATTTAGTAGCTTTACATTATCTTTTAAAAGAACATTTGTTGCACAATCTATATTACCTAACAATACACAATAAATAGACTTGAATTCGAATTCGAAATCAACATTGAGGTCATTGTATCCTCCTGGAATATACATTCATAAACCATTTGGAGAAGCATCAATGCCTTTTTTTTTGATTTCCGCCGACGATATATAACATTAAATTTACACCGCAATCCGCTAAATGTAAGTGCAGCGCCCACGTATTTGATTATCTATAAGTTGCTTCAGTAATTCGCTAGATGGTGCTGTCAGTATCGATCGAATAAAAGATGCTCGACAAATAAGCTCTGATTGGTCGAGACACAGGGCTCGTCTATGAAAATATTTATACAATGACGGAAGGATCTAGAAATCAGTCTTGTTTCCGCTATTGACGCGTGTTATACAATTTTTTTAATGTCCGTCGTTCGCACTTCCGCAAGACACCGCCACGCATTCATAGTGTGAGTCAACCGCTTTCGTTATTATATTTCGCAAAATACAGACAAATAAGTGTTCTGTGTAGTGGATTCCTCTCTTGTAGCTTTTGGTTAGTTGGACCATTTCCTCCATCCTCCTTTACGGCTTGACCTATTTATTTAGACATGATAGAACAACATCTCCCTGGAGTAGCATTAATAAGGCATGTATTTCCTTACATCCGAAATAAGACCGGTAGTATCTTGAAATTAGCTAACAATGCAATTTATAAATTAATGTTAGACGTATTACATTTTACTATTGAATTGAATATCTAATTTAAACATTAAAATCGAAAATGTTACAGTGAGGTAACAATTAGCTTAAAAATATTAAGTTTATCTACATTTACATCTAAGAATTTTGTAGTTTTTTTTAATTATAAATTATTTACATAAAACTCAACTAATACTACATTTGATAACTGACATTCATGATGCTTTTACATTTATAATACAATCGAAATCAACTATTATACTATATATATTATCTCTCAGGATATATAAATCTTAGTTAGATCTAATTAATAGTTATTTATTAGGTAATACTTATATTTGTAGAAGGGCTGGAAATTATCTATGAAAACAAACAAAAGGTTATAAATAAGCGGAAAACTGTGACGATTTGGAATATAAATATATCGGATCATATAATTGCAACGAATACATTAAAAGCATTCTCAGTATCTCAAGACGGTTACACCACATTGGTTCGCACGGAAATTGAGCTAACGCAGGTCTATTACCCGCTACCCACCCAGGAAGTACAATAAAGACGACCATCGTCGTACATCTACTCGAAAACGATATCATCGCTATAATATCTTTTTCAAACGCTAACAGCCTTCCTGATTGCTGGTAAAAAAACTCCTAACTCATCATTGGACTGTATCCAGTTAATATATTTAGGAAAAAGAGATAATTTCTGTAATTCATATCTTTTCAGTTATATTAAACACTTATAATAACATTGTCGTGTTTATAAGAACATGCAGTGCTAAATTATTAAAGAGTGCAAAATTTTGTGATATTTCTAATGATTCCTCACTTACAACGAACGAGTACCTACCTATCCTTATATGATTACATTGTAATTCTGAATTAATGTAGTTACTTGGTAAATAAGTTTATTGAGCCGTCACGTAATTTTTATTTTCGTGTAGCTCAAGTATTTTGTCGCACGCAAGAGATTTAGAGAAGCATTGAAACCTTACGACGTGAAAGACGTGATTGAACAATACTCCTCCGGGCACGCGGACCTGCTTAACCGAACCAAGAACCTTCAGTACAGGTGAGATTACATTTAAAAGGGTCACTAGTGCTCTAAGCAGACGCTGTACGTACAACTAATCATAAATCCGCCAAAAACTTTTTAAATGCAAATACTATATGTACATAAATGTATTTTGATATTTCTAAAATTATATTTGCTCCCAAAAATAACATTGTAAGTTTTCTTCGAGTACTTAAGAAAATTAAGAAGATAGTATTAAATCTATTAAATGTCTTTAAATTTTTATGCACTGATCATTACTTAAACGTAAATCGGAAAATTAAAAAAGAAACAAATCTACATGAGCAAAACATTTTGCCGTAGCTCTACAATGTGAATAGAGTAAGACATTAGTACACATTATTATTGTATTAGTAGAATCTAAGGCGTAAAAATCGTTTTCAATCAGATAAATAAAACAACACTTCATTGGTATAAATCGATTCCGTATTTTGGGTAACATCAATGAATCAGCATTTTGACGACTTTACTATTCTACAGGTGATTGTTTTTGGAATCGATTATGTCGCATAAAACAAACTGTATACACAACTGTCAAACTGACTATATTTAATTAAATATTTCTTTATTATGGTCGTGTGGTACACATATATTTGTGGTTTCTTTATTTCTAGTAGCCATTGGTTATTCTTTTAGACGCCAAGGTCGCAATAATTTCATAACATTTTCTATTATCCTCATATTGTACGAATTGTTTGATTTATTTCAAACTTACATTATTTTAATCAATGTTATCAAATAATTAAAGTATATTACTGTATCAAGAAGCTTACACAACAGTAAAACAAATTTCAATATACACAATACTTGTATATCTAATATTGACACAATACAATGTACATAGATAGGTATATATAACCACGTGCTGACTGTACTATATTTAAACCTTATAATCATATAAAAATAAAATGAATGTAGTAAGACACATATCCAAATTTATTAAAGATATATGTAATTGTACAATTAAAAAATAATGAGTATATACAGACACTTTTTTGCTACTATCTCAATCAATTAATTCCACATATATTTTTACGAAAACCACTTACTTACTCGTACCTTAAGTTCAAACTGGTAAAAAATCTATTTGTAAGTGTCCTTGACGAATGTAGGACTAACTTAAGTGTAAATATTTATATTTAATATATAAATATATATGTTATTATATATTTATACTTTTGTACTATTTATTTTAAGTAAAAACATTTTCTGTTAACTATCAAATCTATTACATAGTTTTTTTTATATAAATATATAAAAAATAATGATATGATATGATTTATTCTACTGTCCAACTTTTTCTTCTTGTTTGTGTAATTGATTATTAGTGGAATTGAAATCCTTTTACACATTTGCATGGAAGTACTTAGTAATTTGCTTTGCATGATGGTTTTGCACGTATGATTTTTGCAACGATATGTCAATTTAAATATTGTTTATTTATGTGACTTTAAAGGAAAAATAAAAATAAAAATCCATACATACTATTCGCTTCCATAATTGTTATAAGTAAAGATATAAGATACATCCTTTGGAGGCCCACTAATAGATCTCTATTAATTGGTGTCATTCAAACCAAACCTGAACCTTCAAAAGAGAAGGGAACGATCAAAAAAAGGGATTCTTCCTTTTTCTTCATTTTTTTATTATTTCCTGTTTTCGCGAGTGGTAATTACACATTAGAAGGAGCGTACTAATAAGGTAGACGGAATTACACATACATATATAAAATTATAACTATTTCATAATTTACAAAAAACGAAATGTATTGTCTTCAATGAAAATAAAAGTAAAATTTATAATGTTTGTAACTGTACTGGGAGTACAAAAAAGATAATCTTATATTTTAAGTCATGCTACATTTAGCGCATTATGATAAATGGGAGGAGTGTTTTTATTATGCGCACGCATACCGAAATATAAGAATTTACATGATAGAGCTATGAGCGGAAAGCACTCTCGGGGCATGACGTTAACGATTACCAGAGAACGCTTTCAGATGTTAAACCTGAAAAACGGTCATTTCAGATTAACTTAAAAGTTGTACGGTGTAGATGCTTTAATTTTCATTCATAAATTAAATTTACAAATTTGTAACATATATACGTATATTCAATAATAAAACATCGTGGAATGATAAAGAAAGGTTCACTGGTAATAGAGAAACTATAGAGTGTCCCATTGTTGGATTTTTAGATCTTGTAATCATTAATTTGAATTAAGAAAATTTTTGGTCAGTAATAATTACTACAATATTTTGCTTTTTTATTACAATATTTTAATCATACACTACAAAACAGTAGTGTAGTGAAACATATTTGCCGATAGGTTTGTGTTTTATAGAATTATGTATGAGTGTTATACGTACATATGTATGCTAAAATTTATCGCATATTCTAGAAAGTAAACAAAAATAATATCATAATATACAGTCCATTCAATACTTGCACGCTAACGTTTGCTCATATTCTTAGTATTATTATTGTTATTATAAACTACAACGCATTTAATATTTCTATTCATAATTATTTCTTTTTTAATTATTTTGATCACAGATTAGACCAAATTCTTGGCAAGCAAGGTTCAAAAGCTAAAGATGTCTACGCGTCGAAAATCAGTCTAGCTTCCAGAGTAGTAAAAATAGAAAGACAAGTAAGTCATTCAATGTAATAAGTATAATATATGTAGTTGATAGTATCAGGCGTTACTTTGGGGAAATTCATTATATTAAATTAATACTAATTTAATAAGTATAATAATAGATTGAAAGTAGATATTTTGTATAATTGTAATATTGTATGTAATATTCGTTAAGAAGTCTTGTGTTTCAGTAAGTAGAGTGTTGGGGCCAGCGATGCTTGTAAAAAATATATATATTCCATTCTAAACTTCATGCGTCAGGATGTACTTTTGAATGATAACAAATGGGTTCTACCTATCCTTAAAATCAAACCAACCATGCTTTTAATGCGCTCCACTTACTGACAACAAAGCAAAAGTACCAGGTATCCCTGTTGGAGGTTGCAGTACTCTATCCCACCCGGCTTAATCCTAGTGGTTCATGGTAAAAATGTTTAATTGCTTGGCTAGCTACCACTCCAAATTACATTCTAAAATTAATAGTAGAATGTTATTATTACAGCAGCACACAGTAGCTACATAACCTCGTTAGTTTTTTTAATAAGTCGCCTGCTGCTACGGTTGTCCATAGATGGCGGAGAGCACTCGCCATCAGTTGGCCGGCTGCACGTTAGCCACTCATTAATATAAACGGCTGTAAAAGTACTATATTGTAGACGAGTTGGTTATAGATGTCCATGGGACATGATAGACCATAGATTGTACATTTAATGTTTCCGGTAGCAATAAAAAATTTGCCATTATCATAGCAGTATTAATAACACCATTATCATTATTACAATACCCAAATGAGAATTATAGACTTATAACAATTGTTTTTAGGTAGATGACATAGAAAATAAGTTGGATCATTTATTAGAGATGTACGAAGAGGATAGACGCACGTCGAGAAGAATAAAAATCGGAGTTAATGACGGTTCTGAGGGTGGCGCATCTGGCGAGTTAACATTGAGAGCACGGCCGGCACTGACCGATAAACAGTGCTCGGAACCTAACTCGCCTGTATCCAGAACTTTCGAGCAGCCCACCCCTGCTTCAGCGCCACCATTGCCTCATAAAAGACCCATGCATCGAGGTTACTCAGATTTAGGTTCACGATTCATGCGGAAAAAAGTAATAGTAAAGTAAGTATTGAATTTGATTCTTGGTTTCAACTCATGTGCATACTTTTCGGGGTCACGGGTTAACTCTTCATTGAGATGGTACATAATGTACATGCGAGTGAGTACACTGCCCTAGCGCTGATTGGTGGTAAATTGCTTGAGTGTGGGAAGTTCTTATGCCGCCCGAAGGCCTTATGACTTCACAGCTATTGACAAAAGACAAGAAATTTTGTCACTAATGTCACCATATATATTGTGCTGGAAGTCGCTTAACTTGGTTAAATACTTCCATTGACTAAATTTATTTTTTAATCTGTCTCTTGATAATATTTTTTTAATTATATTGAGTCTTAATTTTTATTAAGCTGTTTCATGTTATTTATTTACTTGAATTGATATAATTTCCGTTTTCATGAATTTCGAAATAAATATTTTATATCATTATTTTTCCAAATATTTCAGGACTTCGTCAAGTCGTAGTGGTGAATCTCCTAGAGATGATGAAGTGGTAATAGTGGTACCAACAGATCGTGAAGACACTCCACCACGTTTAGTGACGGATAGTTCAGGTATTTTGTTTTGAAAATCCTTAAAATAAACATGTAGTCAGGTAGGAATCCAGCTATTTTGTTTTACTATTTTATTGTATTTAACATAAATTTTTGTGTATATGCAATACAATGCAATTTAGGCAAAATACGTTACTTTTGGAATAAAATTCTACCATTAAATTGTATGAGATTTTAGTATCCATTTACGAATGCCAGGAATGCCAAATAAGTACGTCTTTACGTGTACATACAATACCAATATAACTTGTGCGCCAAACCAATGAAATGTGGATTTCAAGTTCGCTTTTTATATTAATTACGTACTAATTCAGTCCATATATATCTTTGCTTCAATAAAGTTAATGAATCGGCTGCAATATGTAAAGTATCCATTGCATATTCACTCACGTTGATATTAATATAATATTGTGTATATATTTATGGGATATGACGATACGACATTAAATGAAAACGCTGAAAGTAATCGTTACGTATATATATAATATTATAAATATTATAGAAATTAACACGTCACAAAATTTCTAATTGAAGCAAAATGTGATATGTTGGGCGTGCGATGCCGCGGAATGTCATATAGCAAAACTGTATCAACCTACAACTGTAACTGAATGGGCCGAATGGAAGAGGTCATTATTTTCTGTTCAATTTCAGCTCATCATTAAATATAAATATTGATAAAATTTTAATAAAGGAAAATGAATGTTAAGTAACCAAGACACATCAGTGCGTGTTGAAATGGCCTTAAAATTATTATGTACTAAGTTTGATACCGTTGAATATATATATGTATGTATAATCATACACGTATACATTATGTCAAAAAATATGTTTTTTCTAAACATTTAAATGTGAGAAATAACATTTGGCCATAAACTATGAAGTTACAATTATTGTCATATTGCTCATATCCATACGTAGAACATCAACTTAAGCATAACCCATATTGATGAGTAAATTTATAGATATTAAATAAGTATGCAAAATATAATTATGTAGCTTCCGTAGTGCCTATTGCAGAACCTGATTTAACCAATTAAACGTCGTTGCCATAGGTATAAATATGCGAATGTTACAAAATTGCAGCATCTTATGAAGACTATTCGTCGTCGACCTCTCTCTGACCGACATCTTGGGAGAGCCCCATTCTTATCGGCCGCCGCCGGCTGCGTGAGTCCTATGCCTTCCCCTATTGATGTGTGGAATGTGTTCTCGTACAAATAGTCTCTCTGTCATCCCCCTCCCGCTACCCATCCCTGAATGTAAAATTATTAAATTGTCGTATTTAGATTTAGCATTATCGAACATTAATTTTTTTATATAATGTCATGATAAATTTATCGTTATGAGTTACTTTTAAACGTTACATTTTGTGTATCATTTTTTATATCTCAATTTTTTCTTATAAATCATATATCCATTACCTTGTCTACTACTACTAATATTAATAGTTTAATATTAATAGTTTAAATTCTAAAAATCTAAAAATATTTATTTAACACAAATGTTTGTACGATGTATCAACTTTCAGCTAACGACTTTTACAGATAAATACACAACTCAGCCTCAATCAAATACCTTTATATCTTGTGATTGATGTATTTTAATTTAGACGTGTCATTTGCAGTACCATTTTATAAGTTTCAGCATGTTTCTGTGATTAGACATTTACGATTTAGGTAGTAATTGTTGTTTATGTATTTACTTTAAATCTAAGGGCAAATTACAAACTGATACTACAATTGAAGGATTCGTTGTAAGTATTGAAGTAATAGTAACATGTAAAAAAATATTTTATTTTCTATTTTTACAAACTAAGATCAAGAATAATATAAGCTATACTTAAGCTTTAAATAAGCTGTACGTAAGAGTCTAAAAATTAGAAAGCAAACATGCTTCGAAAAGTGTACAATGATACACAATAAAAGTAAATACGAATACACAGGTCATACTAAAAGTTTCCGAAATTGGCCACTTACATAAACAATACTTAAAAAGTTATTACTACATTTCAAAATGGAACTTTTTAGCCATATAATACAAGTTGTTTCATCAGATTGTCAATTGTTTTCACAGTGTGGCGTCATTTTAAAAATTGTGTGATTAATTGAAGTGAAAATATTCGTTGCATGATTTTTTACGATTTTAAGTGTAATTTGTAAGCTCAGCAGAGCTTCGTTGGGCTTCAGTTTGCTTTTGGCGAAGAAGCACCATGCAACACAACTATTTATAGCTGGTTTGCATAATTCAAACGCGCTCGTGTCAATTTCCATGATGAAATTCGTGACGGTCTCCCGTGCACCGCTGTGAACCACAAAAACATTGATGCTGTGCGCCGTATAATCGAAACAGACAGGCATGTGACCTATCATGAGATCCGGACATCTTTGGACTTAGGAATGAGTCAAATACAGTAAATCCTAAACAATCATTTGGGTGTAAGAAAACTGTGTTCTCGATGGATCCCACACAATTTGACTGATCCTCAAAAAACGGACCGCATCATTTGGTGCCATGCTATGCTTGCCAAATACAACGAAGAGGCTTCAAATTTGGTGTCAAACATAGTAACAGGTGATGAAACATGGATTTATAGCTACGATCCCAAAACAAAGCAGCAATTGAGTGTATGGGTCTTTCGAGATGAGCCGAAACCAACCAAAATGGCGCGCGTGAAAAGTGCCTCGACACGGATGATTATTTCTTTTTTTAATAAAACTGGACACGTGGTGACTGTTGCTTTAGAAAATCGTCGTACCGTGAATAGTGACGGGTACAGGACCATTTGTTTACCGGAAATTATTGACAATCTCCGTGAAAATAACGGTAAGCGCCGTATCATCTTGCAACACGATAATGCAAGTTCCCACAGGGCCAACAGACAAATTCGTTTTTGAAGGCGAAAAACCTACAACTTATGAGACATCCAGCAAACAGTCCTGACCTGGGACCGTGTGACTTTTTTCTGTTCCCAAAAATTAAGAACCAATTACCAATCAACGGTTTTCATCACCAGAAAAGACTGTCAAAGAGTATGAAAAACATGTATCTGACGGCATCATGGAGAAGTGGCACAAATGTTATCAAAATTGGTTCAATCGTATGAAAAAGTGCATCGATATAAAGATATAAATCGATATAAAGATAAAATTTTTCACGTTAATAGTATTTTTTTATTGTTGATTCCGGAAACTTCTGGTATGCCCCACGTATAAGTTGTTTAAAACACTCACTACATCATAAGTATTAGCTTGTATTATGACATAAATTATCAGTTATGAATACTATCATAGTATCGAATATTTTGAAGTGGATAAGCGCACAGAAAATAATATACCGTTTTATAAGCATATTACAGAGAAAAGTATATTTTTTATCAAGTCAGTGTCCCTAAGTTGTATTTATTGTGTGCAGTTGTATCTTGGGAAAACTAAAGTATTACATGAAAACACGTTTCAGAGGTTTGCGCCAGCTGTTCGGTAGAGGTGGAGACGGAAGCGGGCGGCACCCGTTCCGGGAGTTCGGGCTCTCCGTCGTGGGGCGAGGGAGGGGACGAGCGCGGGTACGGCTCGGGCGACTCCCTGGCCGAGGATGCCGCGTTGCTCGGTGACGCCGCGCAGCCTGGCATCCCCCCGCGCATCATACGCACACAAAGGAGGGACGTTGCCGTCGACTTACACCTTCTTAGACCTGACATCTAAACGGATTCAATATTAGGTCCCATTTAGCAAACGAGCTTTTGTATTACTCGCAATACACTATAAAAAAAACCTTTATATTTTTCTAGACACACTAGATAATGCAGCCAACGTCGTTGCCTTAGTGTTACCCAAGCGAGTATATTATGTAGATATGAATCATTCCGATTTATAAATATAAAATTTGTTAATAGCTTGACTTCACATTGGTCATAGCATAGCTATGAAGCACGGTCTCCGCTTAACTACATTATTCTGTGAATATAACCTAATAGGCTAAGATCAACGGTTGCACGTTCACTAATAGACGATTATATATCTAGAAAAATCAGGATATATATATATATATTACATAACGGAGATGTCTAAAGACGACCGAATAGGATTTTCAGATACACAGCGGGCTAAAATTAACGAATGAATCTTAGGAAATGTGACTCCATTTGCATGAACTGAACAACGATATAAAGATAGTAATAAATTAGATCACTGATTTCCCACCTTTAAAAGTTATTTTTAACATAAAATTAAAGACTCCAATGTGGACTTAATACCTTATTACTTAATTTTAGAATAGGAGTAATTATAGTCGTTGCGCTTAAAATATAAAGTCATGACGCTTTTAAAGAAATCAGAACACAATTAAATATAAGCTAAGCTAAACTTTTATGTTTTCATTCAATTGTAAATACGTTATTTATATTAATGTTAGAGATTAATCTGCATAAGTGATTTGATTTATCTCTAAATTTCAAACGTTTGATTTAATAGTTACTATTTTAAGTAGGTATAGCATTTTTCCATTAATTTCACCAGAACGTTAAACAACACTAAATATACTTTTTCATAAATTGAAACGTAACGTGGATATGGTTTTTTGATTTTTTTTTTATTATAAGAGCACATTTAAGATCAACTTGCTTACAAATATAGTCACTTGACAGGTACTCTATTTACTTTACTCGTATCCTTATAATGTGCATATCCCTATAAACAATTGATTTCCTGCTTTTGTCTAAGATATGATTTATTTAAAAAAGGAGGAGAAAAAAAGAAATAATACACCATGGAACCTGTCTGTAGGGTATTCTTGGTTACCAACTCTTTACCCTCAAATACAAGAAGCAAGTAGATCTTAAAGTTTGAAAGCTACATTAGAAATATACTTTTATCCTGACAATGAAGGGAATTAAAGCAATAAATACTATTTATAAAATAAATATAAGTAGATAGTACGATATAATACACTTAGTAGAATATTTTAAATCTCCTCGTACAGGCATAATCGGTCACATACCTTATCCCTAAGCAAACAACTAGTAGTAGATAACGAAATATATATTTCTATTATATAGAAATTAAGATATTTTCCTAAATCAAACAATATGCGTGGAAGCTTCTATATGAAACTAACGATTTATGGAACTTATGATCACATTCAAGTAATACTACTAATAGAACTTGTCTGAGAGACAGTTGATATCTTGAGAGAGATGTTAAAAAATTAATGAAAATTGCTTTTGTGCTGTACAGGCCACAAGAATTCAAAATAAATATGTATTAAAATAAGATACTTATTCTTGAGCTCGAAAGTATATTTAAAGTAAATTTAATACTAATATATACAAGTATTAAGATTATAGTACAGGGTTGAAAAAATTCAAAATATCTCAGCTTTCATGATTTAAATTTTTTTATTAACAAAATCATTATTCCCGACTGTGTACTGTACTGACTAAGGGGCCAAATAATGTTTGTATTATAAGTAAATCTAAGAAGTTTAAAAAATGGTGACGTAGCACTACTTTTGGAAAGGAATAACAAATTGACTGTAGATTCAACAAAATTACCAATATGTTGTGTACATCAATAAACTACTTAATTTCATTTATATAATGATTATGCGATTCATTAATTTCGTCACGTATCTCGTATGCGATTTAGCCAAATAGCCAGTAACACCAGTTAGGTTAGGATTATTAAAATATGTTTTTAGTTCATGTATAAAACAATAAATGTATATTTCTAATGTAGTATTTGCTCCAAAGTAACACATATACATAACGTACATGTTAAAATGTCATGACTAGCACAAATATGTCATTCATTAATTGAACTGTGATAAGCATTTCCAGTTGTTAGCATAGAACCTTAAGACGCTGCTAGCTCTAAACCAAACGCATTGTGAACTACGCTTAAACATTATATGATAGAGCAATAACAAGACGTGTTGGTACAATATTTAATTATATAAATATTTCATCTATTCTAGAATCTAATCTTGTTTTACAGTTTTTTCCTACTCCTACAAACCATTTTTAAGCATTAATGTGATTGTATCAGGTTACAAGAATACTGCACATAAAGTCAAGTAAAACGTTCACTTGCGGGACCAATAAAGTTTCCAATTTTCCACATAATATTTTAACGAATCTTAGTACGGCCACGTACAGCGAAAAGTACAGACGCTCTTCTCCTGACGGTCATGCTAGGGGGATATTTTTCTCTGTGCGGGTGTGTACATATATATTATTAGTAATGTAAACATAGTATTTATGTTAAGTTGAAAATATGTCATTTGTATAATTTTATTAGTCCTACAGGAAACCTATTTAAATTTCGCTAAATATGAGAACAGTTATTGTACCCGAGATATAATTAGATCCTACTTAGATAATACAATGGCAAATATTAGAAGTTTTATGCATCATAATATTAATCGAATTAAATCACCTCTACGGTGATTGGTACGGATTGGCTGATTGATACTTTTTTTTTAGAGTTCACAAAATATGAAATAAACCGGAAATAAATTGTTATTTGTATAATTATTAACAAGGAAAATCTCTGGCAAATAGTAGTGGACTATTTTAAATAATAAGTTGTTATAGTATTGTGTATGTATACCTCTTATTTATCTATCAGCCTCTTAAAGTCCACTGGTGTCATGTAAATTTGTGTAACACCTACCTGCCTTTTATTGTTATAATTAGGGCTAATGTGAGTATATTATGTACTTACATAATATGTGTAACTTAGGGTCAGCGCAGACAGACGGAACGGCGGCGACTAGTTTTACTATATTTCAAATTCAATATATTTGTTACCACCATAAAGTTAATATACTAGCGTAATAGAGGAACACTCATTTCAAAATCGTGTCACCAAAACAAATGTGCATGTGTGTGAAAAATACACTGATGTGCGTGACTTTTAAGGATGTCAAATTCATATCCATGCATTATCGACATGAATGTCATCACAGGTTTTTTGCTATATTTAATTCGTTCTCTTAATTAATTATTACATGTTAAATTAATAACACCATGCTAACCCTAGTAACTTCTCTTTAATTCTCTTCTTCTAAACTTAACCTTATTTGACAGGATTCTGTATATTAACATATCTTTTTTATTTGTAAACTGATTAAAATAAAACAAAACGTGATTAAACGGTACTAAAGAAAAGAATAATAATAATGCTTATTGGTTTTAATTAATTCTTTGATGTAAATCGATATAACTTATTGCCCTCAGAAATGAACTAACTAACAAATTTTGGAGGTATAGATTCTTCAATAACATGTCAGTGATTTCGTAGAACAAGATAGTTGCCCTTAAAATGTGTACTGTAAACTTTGTAAGGAACCCTACCTATCTGGTTTAATATTCGAATCCATTTTTCTTTTTGAACTGCATTTACAGGAAACCGTGAAGTAGTAAAATTAGTCAATAAATATTTTATTACATTCGCTGGCTGTTCTCGTATCATAATAATAACAAATATAAAATTCGCAAAATTCTATCAATCTAAGGAGGTAATACTATTCAAAAGCCAAAGATGCATCTTTATACCAGTGTAATCTATTTTGTGTCAGATGAGAACAGCCCCGAAAACCCCTTTTTAATCTCCTCTTACGACGCACAGGATATCGTCGCCCTATTCTGGACCCGAACCACAGGGACAATAATAAAGCTATCTTGTATTGTGAAATAGAGTAAAAATAATTTGTCATGTCACAAGTATGATAATAACTTATCTGTAACATTTTATATATTTTTAAGAATGAACAGTCTTGCAAACAAAAGTATCGCATGCTACTGCAATTGACTCTGTGAAATAAAATTACACTGGTTCAAATACTGAGTAGGTTGCTGCAAAGGGCGTTCATGAACAAGCGCTACCGAGCTCTTAGCTGACTACTGCGACACCCGAGTCATAGTGGCTCGATTTCTATACAAAACTGTGTGAAAATCGTTACAAAAGCAGTTAATATTATTCGATTCTGTTTTGAAATCATTAATATTTTCTAAATAATTACCCGTTACAATTTGAATGGAAAAATTGATTGATCGGTTTTGGATTACATACATCATGTCAATTAAGTTGCAGCCTCTTGTATCGGTTCTGATACACCGAATAATCCGTATTTCTTTTTGTGTTACGATTTTATAAACATAGTTTGTATATATTATACGCTCGTAGGAAAACGACACAAGTAAGTTCATATAACGCGTTAAGATAACACTGTTTAAATTCGAATATGTTAAATATATGTGGGTGTGGTCGTCGTCTCGTCTGTGAATCGTCTTCGTGAAGCGAATGTCTGCGCTAACCCTTCAGACGGAATAAATAAAACAAACTTCACTGAACCTAGGCGATGTCTTTTATGAAACTTTTAATGATTTTTTTATAAGACCACATTTTCACATGACATGTATAGTTGTCATTAACAAATTAAAATATTGCTCGTCACTATATTACAAATGAATGAGAATGAATGCACCTCTAATAATATAATTCAGGAACCAATTTTAGAAATTTTAAACGCATTTCTTAGAAATATCTAAAGCAGGGTAAACGTATGCCTGACATTTCAACTAATAAACGTAAGGTTCTTAAATTTTACAAAGAATTATTTTAAAACAACAACTTTTATGTATGTGATTAGTCTTAATACAAATTAATAAAAAGGTACCTTCATTGTTATTTTCCTGAAACTTAAGTTGTACAGCATTCTAAATAAAAATATACAATACTTATTACATACAAACGTAATAGTTATGTTTGCAACAAGAAAGCTACTGCGGGTGCCGAACAAGCGAAAGAATATACATTATAAGTAATTAGAAACAAAATTTTGTTTCTGTGTAACACATACAACTTTTCACCTTACTAGCTTGGAAATTCAGGATTTTGAAAAACCGAAGTTGTACCGAATACATTTTATATATTTGAAAACTTGTTGCGTTAACTTCAACGGCATTGTCTAGTACTTTCGTCTCTAAATTCATACTTTTTACAGCATGAAACATATAATCAAAATTTTATTGATGAAATTTCACTACAAATCTTACAAATATTTTTTCCTTTCAAGCGTTTTATTTATAACTAGCAAACTGCCCTCGCTTTGCTTCGGATAAACTACGCTTTACACTAAGATTTAGTACCTACATTATTTTAAATTAATTTATAACTTTTTTAATTATGGATGGATTGAGATGAAACGAACTTTATATACAAAGCCAGAAAAAAATCGGTTAAGCCCTTTCTAAGATTGGCGCGAACAAACGCACAGACAAACAGACAAAAATTTTAACAATTGTTTTGGGTTCTATTGCGTTAATAAACGCCCTTAATACTAGTATTTCTCATGTATCGTTTATGTACAGAAAGTGAAAAGTTAGAATTTTGTATATGTATAGATTATTCAAAATGTGACCACGTGTAGGTTTTTGTTTTAAGAAACAAACAAAGATACTTTTTGAGTTATAGGTGAAAATTCATAATGATTTTTATATAATTGGTATGATATTTTGTTGTAAGTTTTCTCGTCGGTGCCACATTAACAACCGCACAGAGAACGAACTTACTCAGAACAAACAAAACATTTTTATACACGCGAAGTGAGGTTTTACTGTTTAACGAGTAGTTAGTACGGAACATTTTTTTAACAATTTTGCAAGTTAACTCTCAAAATTACCTTTACAATATATTCTTTGTTCAATATTGTACTGTAACTTCAAGAACTATTCCGAGGACAGGCTACACGGATATATTTATGGGCGTATCTTGACGAACTGTCAATTTAACGCAGGTAAATACATTAAATGCACCTGTAAAATCTTACTGTCTGTACGATTGCTTTACTGATTACCTACGAAGTAGGTGGATAATTCTTATATTCATATAATTATTTTATATTTAGATACAATAGAAGTGAAAAAATTTAGCAGATTCTTCCTGAAATCCGTATAATACATATATATGTATTTATCTGTATACCTAACTGCAATAGATTTTTGAATCGTTAACTCGTTTTAATGTCAAACCTATTTTGCTAAATGGCAACAAAAATGCCTTATACGATCTTTATAGTATAAGGGTGTCGAAGCTGAAACAATTAATGCATTTCATTCCATACATAAGATAATTAATTAAAGAGTAAATAAAAATTTAAAAAATATTTTTTAAATATCTTCAAATAAGACACTATCACACTCACAATCTCGCATTATTTTCTATGTTGTACACAAATTACTCATCACAAAGAACCAATTAACTATCGAAAACAAACGTATAACCGTCACATTAATATCTGCCCCGCCTAATCCCGAGACCTTCCGCTCTGCAAACAGAATGATTACCAACTGCACCAGAGCCAGAGGGTAATTTAAAATGCTTAATAGATTAAGAACTGCATTGAAAGACCTTCGTACCCCGTACCACAATAACTTAAACTAAACTAAAACTACGACCGAAAATGAATGTAACATGATCATGCAAAACATTAACGGCATTGGTAGGTTATATATATTACTAAAGATTTTGATTGCACGTCTTCCATGTTAAATTATTTATCATATTTGTCACTTTGAATACTCGTACATAAATGATTGTTTATTTACGGTTTAAATATAAGCTTTGTTAGCTTCAAATTAATTATTTGTTATAGTGTTTGTCCACTGATCTCGAAAGCATCAAAAAGTTGAAGGCACAATGAATAAATATTACACAAATTTGAATTTTAAATGTATCTCTATCTCTATTGTATATCTGTATTGATTCTCTTCTCATACACAACCAAATACAGATGTTATACATTTATTTAAAACACGCAAAAACAACTATTTTGATACATAAAGAACTCTACACGTTAAAAAACGTGTTTAGATAAATTCATAGAATTATTTATTTAAAATACTGTAAGGTTCTCATTGCAACAAAATCTAAAAACGGTTGATAACAAAGTTGACAATCAAGGTTTTTAGATATTTTTAATTTCCCCATTTTACTGGTAATATAATTTTAGAATTGGAGGGGAAGTTTCTTTTAAATATCATGTTTAGATTAGCTACGATGGACAACTACCAATCAGCTTGCATGTAGATTGTAATTTTTTACATACTTAATTCTAGGGTAGGTACCTTTCCGTGCATTATAAAAATGATTCAATAAATTAAAAAAAATAATTATGAGATAGATAATAAGTCCAGAGTTTTAAAATTTTATTGATCTTATAAGTATGAACTGTAACTTTTTTTGCCACTTACAAACAGCACATTACTGCATCTCAAAATTCTAGATTTATTTTCCACACAATATGTTATTGTGTGAAGAAAATGCAATATTTAAGTGTAAATTCATTTATATAGAATAGTTAATAAAGGGAAAAGCAATCGTTATTATAATTTGTTAAAAATAATTTATAACGTTATTTACTATTGTTGCTAATTGCGATATGTATGTTTTATTAATTTAAACTTCGAAAATGTTATAATATTTTAGTACCCTGAAATAAAGTGGTTGATAGTCAACTCCAAAACTTTGTTTTCCTGAAGCGCTAATAACGCTATATTTATCTCGCCTTACTTACGTAGCGTCTAAAGTTTGGTCCTACATCTGACGTGATTATATTTACGTCACTCAACTTTGTAAATTAAAATATATATACATATATATAATAAATGAATTGTATAGATTTTTGGTTTAAGTTAAAACCATTAAAGTTTAATAAAACAGGACGCATTGAACAATAAACAATTTGTTTGCGAGTAAACTTACACAGTAAGCTTTAGTAAAGTATTTCTTCCGAGCTTTTCTTTAGTTTTTCACAAAGATAATATTGGATCATTCATCAACTTCGTCATCATGAGGGTTCCGTTATTCATGTTTTAAAACAACGCTTATACTCTACAATCTTGTTGTTTTGGCTCGCATTGTGTTTGAAACATTTTGTATGCCGTCAACTGACAAAAGAGCAATCGAGCCACGTAATTGTATGAGTATGTGGTTACCACCGCCCGTGGGCACATGTGACACAAAAGACATTCAGACAGTTCAGCTGTACTTTATAAATTTCTCGAAGTCTGATCTGGACGTATCGTGGTAGAGGTTCACGCCACACGAGAAGCGCCCTATGAAAGCGGGGCTGTCGGAGTTCCCACGCGACACGAACCCGGAGCTGATCACGGGGGCTCTTAAAGAACTATTTAAAAAAATACTCAAAACTATTTTAATTGAATTATATATTATTATTATTATTTACAGTAAAAGTTGACAAAAATTTTTGACAAACTTAAATTATTGCTATCATTATAAAAAAAAATTATTATTTATTATTTACATTATTTTTAGTAAATCAACTTATTATTCTGCAAATAATGTTGTTATGTGCTTGTTATATTCAATTTCATTATGAAATTTATCTTATGAACGATTTTTATTATTATCATTTATTATATTTCTAACGCTGTTCGCTGTAATCGATTTGCGCCTGTAATTAAAGTAACACTTATTTTCAAATGGTATTTTTTTTCTATTGCACTTGTATTAGTGTTCACTTTGTTGGTGCAATTTAATAAATAAATAAATAAAAATAGGTTTTACGGCGCGGTTCGCCAAATTCTTTCCACCTAGATGAGGGGGGCATGGCTGTGTGTACTACGTGCAGCTGGAACGCCTTGATCAGGAAGAGCTCGCTCGCCTTTACAGGGCGGACGAGCTCCTCTACATGCCTAGAGTAATTGTCTAGCAGTGGTCGAGTGTGCAAGATGTTGGCCCAGTGCAACCGATGCCAGAGATTCGGTCATGCCTCAGCCAACTGCCATAGGCCGGCGAAGTGTGTCAGTTGTGCCGAAAGGCCTCCAGGAATTACCCACACCCGCGAAGCATGCCCACGAAGGCGTCCAACTGCACAGGCCACCACACCGCAAAGGATCAGCGCTGCGGGTTCCTGCGGAGGGTTGGCGTGCTTTTAATGGGTGATTTTGAACGGACCGCCAGAGGGCGTCTTGTTCACCAAGCATCGCAAAATGCTGCCGCTGCTGCGCCTTCGTGGATGAGAGGTGGTATGGTAACCAACCGGTAAATACTTGGATGTAGCCTGGAGCGGTACCCGCTACTGCAAGAGTATTTACCCGACCAGCTGGGGGACTGCTGGCTGTGACATGGCAAGTTACATAGAGACGTTAGGATTTCTGCCCAAAGGTGGGGTCAGTCTCTCGGGAGAGACTAGTTCTCCCGAGTTTCAGCCCGGGTAAAATCGTATAATATTACTATTAGTACGACTTTTTCATACTACGACTACTACTGTTAAATAACATCTTGCTCTTTATTATTATGTAGCTGTATTTATTATTTAGCCACTAAATTTAGTACATTAGTAAATTAGTTAGTAAATTTAGTTTAGTACATTTACGTGTAGCCAAAATTTCTCGAAAGCTGATATAAAGTGGCTCTGCTTTTCGACATATTTAATTAAAACGACGAGAAAAAGGCATTTTTTTAATTCTCTATATTCCTATAAAAAATAATGCAAATAATTTCCGTTTAAAATAATGCCGGTATACCCCAACTAACCTATATAGTCTGCGACATAGACTGTGTATTGTAATTATATATTTTTATCATAGACGTATATAGGTATTATACATAAAATAAGGGAGACATACGGCTGTCTGTAAGTGGAAAGGTCTGACAGTTAGAAAGAGAAATAAGATTGCGGTACCCTATCTGTCTCTCTTTACTAACGCATGCGTATTAAAGAACAGCTTGTTTTTCAAATAATAAAATTAAATCAATTTACAAATTACACATTTTTGTCATTTTATAAACACATTATTAACAACAAACTGTCGAATCGTTTTATTATGCTCACTTTTTTCGCTAATTGCACATACGCGAGAAGAGAGAGATAGAGAAGGTACCGCAATCTTCTCTTTTTTTAACCGAAGGGCTGTTGGAATCCTGGCTTCCCTGCTCTATACCTCTATGATTTTTATAGTATGCATTCAACTAAGCATAGACTTTATTTTAATTTTGTATATTTAGTAATATCTGTTCCATTTTACAGATTTTGATTTAGTTTCATAGAATTAGATTAGTTTTTTTTTTCAAGTGCATCATAAATGATGCTTTAAATTTATCAGTACCGTACGGGTCAAGCAAAACAGTAAAAGCTAATGTACTCTGCGAGTAAAAGGTACTGTATATAAAACGTCATGGGTCATTATGTCAACTGTCAAACGGACGTTTAGAACTTTAAAATTCTGATTGTCATGATAATTTGACGTCATTTTTATTATCGATAAGTCGTCAAGTTCGACAACTGTCCAAGTAAAACGAAGCTGTCAAAAATACTATATTTTGTATATTTTAATACTTATTAAATAAATGGCATAATAGGGCGTGTTAAATCCTGCCACTTTGTATATTGAAAATTATTTTAAATATAATTTATTTTGTAATACCAAGTTATACACGTGTATGGGAAAACGATGCCCACTCAGTATGAAGAAGACCGTGCTTGGGAAGGAGCTAATCATACACAATATGAAGTATGAATTAGTTATACAGTATTATAACTTATGGTCGGTCAATTCTAATTGCTTCATTTTCTTTCTTAATACAGGAAGATGCAGCCGAAGACGTCATCGATAACCCTGAGGAAGTATTACAAGAATGCCTAGAAAAATTCAAAACTCCAGATTACATTATGGAGCCGGGCATTTTTGGGCAACTGAAGAGATATTTTCAAGCTGGTGGAAATCCTGAGCAAGTTATTGAACAACTATCTATTAACTACAATGCTGTAGCTCAGATGGCGAATTTGTTAGCTGAATGGTTGATACTCGCTGGTAAAAAAATTGTTGGCGATTTAAATTTAATAATTTTTATTAACACCCCAAGATTTTTCTTTTCAATATTGCTACAAAAATTTGAATAAGTATATGCAAATCAACATGCATGAGTGAGACCTGCACTAACTTTTGTGTAAAGATGATTTAATTTTCTATGATTAATTTTTATAATTATAATTTTTTACTTTTTTATATTAACAGCTGACAAAGTTGAAACAGTAGATAGGCAATATGGGTACTTTGTTGTATTACTTTTATTTTTCTGTAAACTATACATGTACATAATAATTTTTCTAAAATAATATTTTATAAAATCTAAATTTTCATTAGAGAAACTGCTTCTCAGCAACGGAAGAGATTATAATGGCACTTTGAGATTGCACTCCACCTTCCTTTACCTAAATATTCTTTTTGCCAATTAGTTTGAACACTTTTCTATTGTTTTACTTCTATTAAATATTTAAGTAAAATATTTAATCAATTTAACAGGTGTTAAAGTTACAGAAGTTCAGGCCATGGTTGAAAATCACTTAAAGGATATGATACTAAAAACATTTGATCCGAAGAAAGCAGATACAATATTTACTGAAGAAGGTGAGGTAAGAAACATTTCATTGTTCAGTAGACTTTTGGGTCAGATTTAAATTAAGTGGTGAAATTAATCATGAATCCAATTACATATATCTGTAACAGTTATAAACAAAAAATAATATAATTAACATTTCACAATTGGCTCTTGTTTCCTTTGATTGTTGTAAATTTAATCCACAGCTTCATCTTACAGACACCAGCTTGGCTTACAGAGATGATTGAACATCCTACTTGGAGATCCTTGATATACAGATTAGCAGAGGAGTATCCAGACTGTCTCATGTTAAATTTCACAATAAAGGTAATTTAATTTATTTACATTTGTTGAGTATGTGGTACAAATACATTTTAGTAAAAAACCTTAGTTTAAAAACATGTTAAATTTATTTTTTACAATAACTTGCATACCATTGACATAGTAGTTTTGGAACAAGAAGGGTTTTTTGTCAAAATAAAATAAAAAAATTAAAATTCAATCAGAGATAATATATCCACATTTTATTTTAGTTGATATCAGATGCTGGATTTCAAGGTGAAATTACAAGCATATCCACAGCAGCACAACAAATAGAAGTCTTTTCAAGAGTTTTAAAATCTGCAATTGTTGGATTTCTTCAAAGTTCAGATGATTGGCAGAACAGTGTTACAGAATGTGCAGTAAGTGATATTATAGTTTTTAAATATGGGTAGTATCAATTAATATTTAGTTATAATCAATATAATTTCCTCATTCTGTTGTGAACTTAATTGCCTCAAGTAATTGTATTTAACATTTGAACTATGTTGGATCTGTGATACTTAAAAATGTTCTTATTCTCTTCTACACTGGAATTGAAAGTAAAAATACACCATTACAAATAGTACTTATTTCAAATTATAAATGAAAATGTTTTAACTCTTTTGTTTAAAATAAAAAAATCTATCCAGCATACATTTCATTAATTCATACAATGAATAATAATACAATGACTAGGTTTGGATATATTGTTCTCTATGGTAATGAAATTGAATACATGTTCTTATTACACTTGCAGAAAATGGTATGTCATGGTGCTCATACATATGTTTATAGCCAAGTAATTGTACATATACTGTCTCAAGAACCTAGAGGAGGAGCAATTATGAAAAGATTAAGCCAAGAAATAACTCGCTGTGCTCAACAAAGGTAACACATACCTAGTTTTCTTAATGTCTGTTATTTCACATTTGGTCCTGCTATTTCATGGTTAGGTATGCAGAGACAGTTTTAATAGGTATTCGATAGAATTATTTTCAATAAGCAAGATATTTTTATTATAGTGGGCATGATGTAACTCCTATAACCCTAGCGTTGACACCAGGAGAATCTTGGCGAAGTGCTCGAACAGCGTTGGCCGCTATGCTGTCTCGTGGTGCCTTAAATCCTGCAGATATATCAGTGTTATTTCGTGCCTATACTCAACCCGAACCACCTCCAGTTCATTTGATAAGAATACCGCAATTTCTTGGTATGTATGAATTAATTTATGGACCTAAACCTTTAAAAATTACTGATTTCGCTAAATAACTGTTTAATTATATTTCCCGTCATCATATATATTTTTATAGTTATTATAAAATTGAAATATGGACTGAGGTGTTAAACATCATAGATTTCCATTTTAATGAGTGCCTTGCACAAAGCGAGCATTAAGCCATGACGCTTCAGAAGTTAGGTATCAGCCATATGTTCCTATATCGTAATATCGACAAATATATCAACACATCCTCTGATGAGAACCATAAAAGGAGCGGCCGCGTTTTTTCAAAACTACAAAGGCATTATACTAGGTCAGGGATCGGCAACCTGCGGCTCGCGAGCGACAGGTAGCCCTTTGGATGTAAAGCTGCGGCTCTTTAATTCCATACGCAAATATTATTTATTTTATTAAAAATTAAAAAAAAAAACATTTAAAATCGTTCTGAATCGATTAACGAGAATTAGGCACCATTCCTATCTTGCAGCCACTGGTACTTACATTTCACCGCACCCCTCCCCGTGACACGCGTCGTCGTCGTCGTATTTTTCGTATGAACAAATAGATTCGATTTTGTTACCAAAAAACTTTATTTATGCAAATACTATTTATTGTTGGCAAGAAAAATTTTTGTGGTTCTTTAAAAATTTTGAAATTTTGTAAATTGTAATTTTTAAAAGGTTGCCGACCCATGTACTAGGTTAATATAATTGAAACCAGGAATTGAAACCAGGCCGAAATCCTATAAGGAAAGAAAAAATATCGCGGGAAATGAAGATTCCCTAGAACTAGACCAGTCCTAGTAGACTAGGACTGTTTCGTATCATCAAACAAGATCTGAGGCTCTGTGGTTATCTTCAATATAGATGCCATGCCTAAATCAATCCTAACATTTAAAGAGAGTGAATCGATCAAAACAGAAATATCCTCTTTATTGATGAAAAAATTTTCATGTTTGAAGAGCACTACAACAAGCCAAACAACAAAGCTATAAAAGTGCTTTGCAAGTGATCGGAAAGGTGCAACTTCGTCCTCCTGCCTCAGTCATGGTTTCGGTGGGACATTGTCACACAGTAATTTTGATGAAAAAGAAGTCTTCCTTCAGCCAAAGTGTATCTTTGTAGCTGATCACAAGGCGCGAACTACCCAAGACTGTCTGGAGGCCATTATTTTATAAGGGCTGAACCGTTTTGCCTACACATTATGATCATTTTTAGAGTACATGGTCTACTCATGCCGAAATGAAGTCAAATCTCTAGAGCGAACAGTGGCTAAATTTCCCTTGGAAACACTGCGTAAATCCAGATTCGTGGCCAGATAGGTTAAAAGCGTATATAAAACCCGAAGAGGGCCATTTCGACAAGAAAAAAAAATTATAACCGAGACTTATATAAATAATTACATATACATTTAAATAATGCATTTTCAGTATTAACTGAGCTTATGGCCAGACTAGGTAGATTATAATATCAAGAGCTACTACATAGTGACGCATAAACAAAAAAACAATTTTCATTTATCAATACAACCCATAGCTTTAGATAAGAGTTTCCACTCGACGTTTTTCTACTTTTGATGAAATGATTATTATTTTGTAACATACACTCTAATAGGTACAAATATATCTGTACTCAGTGCCGGATTGAAATACAAAGAGGCTCTTAGGCTATTTCACTTATAAGGCCCTTTTAATCGTCGTTGTCGTTTTTTGTTTTTTAGACATGTCAATATTTACCAGTGTTCACTGTTTTTAGAATAGTGTAATTTTAATTTTACTAACATTTTGAATGTAGGTCCCTCTTGATCTTGAGGCCCTAGGCTGAAGCCTAGTTAGCTGAAGCTAGTATAGGAAAATCCGGCCCTGTCTGTACCTACCGTACATTCATGGAACACAATGAAATTTATTTTTTATCTGCTTTATTTAACTATTATTTTTCAGAGCTCCTTGTGGATTCCTTATTTAAACTGGGAAGCAAATTAAATCCAGAACACAAGTCAAAATACATGTATCTATTAGCCTACGCGGCTAGTGTTTGCGAAAGTGCCTCGTCCGCCAGACCAGTGAAAGATGAATTAAAAGCCACAGTGCAAGCTATAGAGAAGATTCATGCTGTTTGTAGTAGTTCTGCAAGCTCCAGCGAACTCATAGCGGAATTGCCATCTCTATATCACTGTATAAGGTAAATGTTACTAATTCTTCGACATAATTTTAATACTTATTAAATGTATGTTCATAATTGTCCCGGCTTATTCCGATAGATAAAAGCAAATCGGGACAGCGCATTAGCGCTTAAAAATTATTTAAGGACAAAAAATATAAAACGTTGACTGTATGATTCTACGTAATGTATATTCACATAGTCACTACATTTAACTAATGTATTTATTATATTTTTAAAATTTATTGCAACAACTGGAATACTATAAATTTCTATTCCTATTTTAAATAAGTAAAAATTTTCGTTCACAGATTTCCAGTTGTTGGTATGGGCATCCTTGTGTGGGTTGAATGTGTTGTTACAGAACCATCTTACTTTAAACTGTGTACAGAACACTGCCCGGTACATTTAGCTTTGCTTGATGAAGTCGCATCATGTCATCAATTGTTGCACCATAGATTACTGAAACTGCTCGTTCAATTATTTGAATCTCCTCAAGATGAATTGGAGATATTAGTGCAGGTATATATGTTTAAACTATTATCCTATACTATATAATCGTAAATCGATTTTAAATAGTTGTTCGTAACTATACGTCTTCATAATTTCACACGTTAATTCATGATTACTCGCACGAAATATTGTCATTCCAGCTCATGGTTGATTTCTGTAATCTCTTTCATAATAACTCAAGGCGATAATCACTTTTAGTTGGAGTTGAAGAAGATGCTGTTAGACCGAATGGTTAATTTGCTTAGCCGCGGCTGCGTCGTCCCCGTTCTGCGCTATATCAAACAATGTTGGCAACGTGGAGACACTGACATTTCTCTTATCCGATATTTTATAACAGAGGTGCCTAATATATTTTTTTATTAAATGTTTGATTAATACATTCGAGCTCGCCACATTCTCTTATAGATTAAACAACTAAGCTTAGCATGCTATTTTTTCAAATAAGGTTTATTTGATTCTCTGAAGCTCTTTTTTTTCTTGCTTGTTTAAGTTTTGTTATTTAAACGAGTGTGGAATATATGTGAATATATCCCAGAAATACATATCTTATAATCCTACCGCTACAATATATATTTTTATAAAGTCTTATTTTATTTAAAAAAAGCACATTCACAAAAACAGTCAAATCTATACTCCCTATGTACCAAATCACGTCACTTCGATATCACAAAACTGATATAAAAACTAGGCATGATGTTAACAATAACGATAATTTCTGGAATAATAACTCGAATTAGTGTCTATATAAATTAAAAGATTCTACAGATAATAAAATAGTGTGCATTGAACATTCACAAAGTTATTTGATGAAATAATTACGTTTCCTGAGCCGGATTTAGGGGAGGGCATCCAAGGCTAAAGCTCTAGGACCTCTATAGAAGAGGGGCCCCCACAATAGACTTCGAAAAAAAAATCTTCCAAATTCCAAAAAGTAAATACTAGTAAACATCCTTCCCTTTGATATTTTTTGTATATTTGTTAAAAGAATTAACTTAGTTTCACAGTAAATACATTTTTGAAAAACTCGATTGACAAAACGTAGTGAAATTTATTTAGATAATTATTAGGAGCCAGGGAGCCTTCACTCCTATGTTGCCCTAAGGCCTCCAGACATCTAAACCTGGCCCTGCATGATTTACTTGATGCTATGATAAATAAAATAATAACTATAAGCGGTAAAAAAAACCATTTACATTAAATTTATTCTAATAAAATTACATATATAACAGTTTACCTTTTCTATTTAGGTAACTTACGACCGAGAATTTGAATGTTCAATAAAAAAAAAATACCATAAAACTCGAAACAACCTTGTATATAAAAGGACATATTAAAATAATACACTAAATGCTTTAAGTGAGCCTACTATGTGGGTTCTCGGACCAGTGAATACGACAATGGTGAACTCACGTCGTAGGTCGCCGGCGTTGAATGTGTTGCTTGAGAAAATACATTGAATTAACAATATAATTTTCGTCGTATTTTAAGATAGAAAGCATTTATTTCACAATACTATGCAGTACAGACATCAAGGTATTATTATAGGATGTTAAATTATGAAATTCCTTTTATTTTATTTCAGGTATTAGATGCTATAGCACCACCATATACACCTGAATTTGTACAGTTGGTATTACCGATGGTTGAAAATGAAGAAATTACTGGTACAATGCGAGCAGAAGGCGAAAATGATCCTGTTTCAGAGTTTATAGGTAAAAACACATTGATTATAAAAATATTCAATGTATCCTGCTATTTCAATTACATAAAAGCTACGGCCCCTTAACATAGAAGTTCTCCCGTTGCTAAAATGATAATGATACTATTTATAATATGCATATTTTATATTGTAAATATAAATTATATTCTGTATCCAAAACGGAAACATTACACAACTTAAATTTAAACTATAACCCGTACCTAATAATTCAAAACGTTTATTGACATCTAATTCCATGTCCATAATTGTAATATAAGGATTCACTTTCATATATTGTCTTTTCTTTGAGCTATAATTTAGAGAATGAGTTATGTGGTGCTTCCAGACATAATACATCATGTGACAACAAAAGTCATGTTTTAATCATTAACATAACTAAAAATGCGAAGGCAAATAATGCGAAAACCCTTTTTTTCTGCCATTTAGTAATGAAACTACCAAACCATATGCATAGTTAAAAAATTCATTCATAGCATATCTAAATAAAAACTGAAGTATTTCAAGTAAAAAAAATATTTTAAAGTATTTAAAAGTTAAGCCTGTATTCAATTATTCATAACAAAATTTATATGTAATTCTAATTTCGTCATTTTCTTAAAAAATGTTAATTTTTATTGATATTATCAACAGTGGGTTTTGGTAGTGAGGGCCTAGAAATGTACAAAAAAAAACATGTTTTCTAAAATTTGCCTGTTTTTATGTTAAAGGATATAAAGTTTAATGAACAGGAATGAAAAAACACCAAATATTTGTTTTTTTTTGCACCGTAATTTTAAAATACTTTTTTATCAATTTCAGTTCACTGTAAGGCACACTATGGAGTTGTATAAAAACGAAGGAAGAATATAATAATTCTCGCGGTAAATAAATGTAATACAATAAATCTGGTTTTTTCTTTCAACATTTTATTTAATGTTGTCTTTTTTTTTCTTTCTTTCTCGCACTAAAGCTTCGGAGGACAAAAGTCTGTGTCGACACAAAAGATGCACGGATCTTATTGAATACAGCTATATATCTCCCACGGCTCATTTTTGTAGGGATTTGTACTGAATACCGCAATTGCGTGTTGGTTTTGTAATTTACGCCTTTAAACACAATATAAAAGCATTTTTAGAAGCATTTACTTCAATAGCAAAGATAAAATTTCGCTATTTAACTTAAGACACGTCGCCATACAACAGCTTTCTGGTTAAGGGATTATGCATAAAAAAAGCAAAAAATTACTCAATGTTCATTTATATGGACAATTCACACTTGATCTTAAAATTTACTATTCCAATATAACTTACATAAAAAAGGCCTTTGTATCTTATAGTTTCGGATTTCTCCATCACTCCCTCCCTAGTGACAATAAAAACAACCTACACAAACGAACAATTCAAACGAGCATTAACTACCCCTGGCTGCTTTTCGCTCATAGTATCGTTTTAAAGCTTGATCAAATACATCTCCCACTGTCCTTTTTTTCCATATGTCAATCTTTACTTTTGGTTCACTCATAATAACTTCAGAGTTTTGTTCTGTTGCAATGTTATTACTTTTTTCAATATTTGGTTTAGGAGGTGTAGTATCTAATTGTTTAACATTTTGTCCTTGCTCTCTTGTCTTCTTTTCCTTGTTATCTTCATCACTCGATTCATCTATAGAAAAATCAGAGTCAGCATCAATATTGGGATCAATTTGTTGTTTGATTTTTTTTGCAGTTCTTATATCTTCTAAATTACAGCGATTAATTTCTTCCTCAGAGTCTTCTATTTCACCATCTGATAAGTTTTTATTGCTGTCACGGGAGATTTTTCGCTTCCTATAATTTCGTGTTTTAGAAGGAATCTGCAGATTTTTTGCAACGGCTTTTTCAGAAACTATTTCACTATTATCTTTCTCATTTTCCGTTTTATGTTCTTTTACATTAGGTTCATTAGGACCTAATTTTTGTTCATACAGATGTCTATAAAATCCTCCTAAAAAACAAAAATTACTTTATACAATACAATCATTATATTAAATACAAAATTAATTTATTACTGTTGCTACAACATACTTTACAAAAGTAGTAGTAGATATATTAGTAAATTTAAATTATTTTATTATAAAAAATCTATTTTTTTCACTTATAAGTCAATGCTACACTTCAATCCATCTGATGATAAGTGGTGATAGTAAAGCGCACGAACTTAAAAAAAGCCTATTCGAAAAAGCCTATTCTAAAAGGGATGTTTATTACGAAAAGGTGGACAGTCGCCGCGCGTAGAGTCGTTCGATTTGGGGAGGGGAATGTAGAATCAGATAATGGGATTCTTGCGCATACTCTCTAAATTTATTTATAGAACACTGAGAGGCTTGCTACTTTACTCCTGTGCTGGAGGTTTAACAGGTTGGACTCGACCATTTCTCAATCACCAATAAGGCTAGTTGCGCGCCTTTCCATTGAGTCCATTGCTCACAAATGATATCTGGCAGAACCAATCTACATCTGACGGCAGTACCCCACATGCCGAATCTATTCTTTATAATGTTAAAATTGTTTCGATGAGAAGTACCGCCTAGATTTCATGTAGCTACTTTAGCCTTGGACTCAATGAACCGCCCAAACTAAACTTCTTCCGACAAACTAGACTTCCACTCCTAACAACCGACGGCTGTCGATATTTTCCAGATACATTCCGAAAAGTAGGAGTCAAGGTGAAAGAACTGCTATTGGCGGTGAACAGACATGCCTATTTTATAACATTTTATATATATCATTCAAATATGAACTATACGATACATGTTTATCGCAACATTTCCAACTGTGAATCGGCAAATTGTTTTCGACGTATATTTTTATGATTATTAAATGAAGCTTTATTTTAAAGAAATAATGAAGTAATCAAACCTAGGTCTTTCTGCCGTGTAACATCTCCAATACTCTCTAAGTACTCCTCATACTTTTCCTTTTCTTCTTCATTCCTCAATTCTTCCAACTTCTTCTTGTAAGCCGAAGTAACAAATATTTCCTTATCAGCGAATTCGTCGCCTTCCTTTTCACGCTCTTTTTGTATCTACAAGATTTTGAAGTGTATTTTAGTCACCATAAATTATGGTTGTAGACCTGATGTAAATAATATAACAGCTGCAGTCAATGAGTGAAATACATAGCGTTTTAATATTAGTATAGTTTTTATCTATACTAATATTATAAAGAGGAAAGCTTTGTATTTTTGTATGTTTGTAACAAATAAACTCAAAAACTACTGAATCGATTTTAAAAATTCTTTCACCATTGGAATGATACATTATCCCTGAGTAACATAAGCGATATACTATTACTAGAATAAATAAGGGATCCTTGCTAAAACTTCATTAATGTGAACCAATGTGTAAAAAATTGGCTTAAAAATTTCTTTCATCACATCGGCGTAGGAAACTATTGATGATAGAACAAAAAAATTTTGTACAATATTAGAGAACATAAGAAGATAAAATTATAAATATATATCAAAATGTTTAAAAATAAAAGTATACCCATGCGAAGCCGAGGCGAGCCGCTGGTAACCAATAAAATAAATCTGTATAACATAGAGCAAGAGGAACACAGAAAATTTGATAATAATCACAGGTTCGTTTGTTACTTACTATATTGATCTACTCAAGTGCATATTACCTTAGTGGAATAGAGAGGACAAAAATGTTATGCATGTCTAAAATTATACATATACTACTGTACATTATTATTGTATTTTTAATATCTAGATTTGATTGTGAAAACAACCAATTTATTATGAGAAATGTGAGATTTGATTAAAATCCTGTATAATAAACACTCTTTCCAAATCATAGATAAAGAAAAAAGCAAAGAATATAATAAGAATAAGTTAAGAAATAAATACTTCTTTTACAATATTTATGTTTTATGTTGCTGTATTATTCTTCATTATAAGAACAAATAATGTTACTTTACAATCATAATAAAAAACCCTTTTGTTCAATAAAGCAACAATTACAGTTTAAAGAATGCAGCAGTTAAGGAATTAAAAGACCTTTCAAACCTGTCTCTCAATACGTCGCTCATGCTCTAGTTTTCTTTTGTTTGCTGTTTTAATAAGATTCTCTATGTATTTTGGTTTCTTCTCCTCTTTACTCTTCACTGTCTTAGTTTCTTTTTTCTTAGAAAGTGAGTCATAAATTTCATCATATTGATAAACAGTAGGATCTTCAATCATAGCTCTTTCTTGAGTAATTTTTGCCTGTCAGGAAATAAAAAATCTTATTGTAATAAATATTTACTATAAGACTGAGTATTCACTTGATTTAAAATAAAAAATTTAACTTTTAGGGGCTTGAAACAAGAAATTCTACTTCATTAATACACCATATAATTGTAATACTATTTTACAATAATATTGTCAGTTGTACAACAAAAAATTGAAAGTCACATAAAATTGTGTTTAATAAATTACTATGAAGCAATATGTTATTTAACTTGTATCAATGCCAATAACCATGTGATAAGGTTTCATATGTCGAAAATTAAGGAAATTCCAAATATCATAAATAATAAATGTCTAACATAAAATTATATAAAGTATTACAATATCAATTAAGTTAGCTAATATTATAGAATTATAAAAGGATATTTTTTGGAAGTCAAAAAATTCTTTGTTCCATTTCAAAGTAACACACAAAAAGTTAAGATTCTTAACAGCATCTTTTGCAATGTTGGTGAATAACCAAAATTTTAATATAAAAAAAAAACAAACAAAGAGTAATAAATGCTTTGAAATAACTTTTTCAACACTTATACATTTGTCACACACAATAATGGAATAAACAACATTTAATTGTATCAAACAAGATTGGCAATCATTAACTTTTTTTGGAGTTAATGGAAAACAATCTAGTGTATAAAGTTGGCTACAAAAATGTTATAGATTTTCACTGAAATTTCTTTGAGTTGGAAATACATTTTTTTTATAACATAAACTTGTTTTATATGATTATTGATTAATTAAATACATACATGTATATTTGAAATGGGCTGAGTACCTAGCTAAACATTACATTGAATTATTTAAGCTAATTTACAAGAATTTTACTATTCATTTTTTACCAAATACATACAATACAATTATTGAGCACAGTTTTTTTTAACCAAATAAATAAAGCTATATTTTAATGCTTTTTATTTGAATCTAAACAGTTAAAAAATAATGTTGAGAAATATTTTACCTGTCTATTAATATTGTCACTGGGTCGCAAAAGCATTGGTTTTTTATTTGGTTCATCTTCAGAATCTGAGTCATCTCCAAATACGTTATGAGAAGCTTTAAAATTTAGATTTGAAGCTTTTTCTTTGTCTGGCAAAATAAGACCATATCTGCAATTATAGCAATACACAAACAAGTATATTATTATTTTTAATAACATATATGCTAACACATTTGGCATGTTGAAACTTAAGGACAAGATGTAGACTATGTGCCCTCTTTTTCCCGGGTTACTAGGGACAATACCTTTTTGCTATGAAGGTTTATATCAGAAAAAAAAAGTAGTGAATATTCCTTTAACCTCAAAACAACATTTCTCCTTCCAACCCTCTATTACACACCATTAAAAATAATTTATAGTTTTATAATGTTTCAATAATACATACAAATAACTTACTTTTTATGCCCGGACATTTTGAATAAACTTTTTATAAGTACACATAAAAATATGGAATGTCTATATAAGTATATTATATTATAAGGCCATAGAATGCTACACACATCATTTTATTATTTATTTATACACGTAAGGTACACACTAGAAATGCATATAACACTTGTCATTATTACATGGGAACCAACTAGTCACAGAGTACATTAGTGCAGCTAGTTTATAATTTTCTGCTAATAACACAGACAGAAAATTAAGAACTAGAGCAGATTTTTTTTTAATGTTAATAGCCGACAAACGGAAACGAACAGACGAGCCACCTGATTGTTAGTGGTCACCGTTGCCCATGGACTTCAGCAAGACCAAAGGTCGGCCAGTAAATGAGAAAAAGGTAAGAAATAATGTACTGGTTCTCAAGGCCCTAGCTGGAACACGACTAGTCGTTTGTCGGCTGCCTCAAGCAGGAGGGTGGTAGCTAGCCAGGCAGGCTTCACGGAAAGATAATAATACCAGTAATAATATTAATGACTTAATAATAATACTGATAATATAATCCATACGCGAAGCCCTACCACCAAGGAGGCTGACTTCTGTCGCCTCATACGACACCCTGGTCTGCCAGCATGGGATTAGGGGGAGTATTCTAAGCCGCCCCAATACGGCACAAGGTTTATTCTTTATTTTCAGTAATTCAAGACAAATTCATTTCAATATAATTAATAACGCCACAACATTGCTACCATGTTTCATGTCATGTCACTCGCCATCATACAATGCTCCAAACCAAACCAAAAATCTTTAAAATGTAATGCCATCTATAGGTGGAGAAAGCCTAATTTGAGCATATGCTTTCTGGTATCACTCAGTATATGGCAGTACTAAGTACTGCCATTTCCTTTTTTGTTAATAAAAAATACCTAACAATTAAAAATAATAAAGAAAAAATTAAAATTCCTAAGTTATTATTTATCTTTAAGCACCATTTTTAGTGTTTTAATCATGGAAAGTGGCACGCTGAACACAAGATCGCGTTTAATGTTTCAGACCATTTAAGCAAGATTTTAAAAGAATGCATACTGGACTTTATAGTAATGAAAAAGATGAATTTTGGCACTGGCAACACAATCCATAGATTGCCATTTTATTGTGATGCTGTCGAAGACGGTAGTAAGCATAGGTAGTAAGAGTGAGAATTGTACGGATTTTATTCGTACTGAGAATATGTTAGTAAGAATAAAATGCTGAGGATGAAGATAGAACTAATGTGAAAAACTAATAAACTTAGAAGAAGAGTAAATTTTGCCTAATATGGTATTGATTTTAACGACTACTAAATGTTAAATGAAAAATAATTAAAGTGCTCTATATTTTTTCACCGTACCAAAATCAAACACAACAGCTCGCCTTAATTGAAGTGGGACAAAGTCCTGGTTCAGGACAAAGACGACGGTACTCTTACAACAAACAAATGAAATAAAATATTGCAACGAAAATATTGCACTCAAAATGAAAAAAAACCCTCAAAATTTCAAATGTTTACCTTCTAACTCTCCAAAATTGTCTAATTGAAGTTGTCAAAATTCAAAATATATTGTTTTATTTTACACAACAACTTGCAATCGATAGTTGTAATTTTGAATTTCGAATGAAAATGAAAGAATGAAAAATGTACGTCATATACGACTGATGTGGAAATCTTTTGTCTCTATCATTTGTCATATAAAAAAATATGATGCAATACTCTATGTACTATGGACAATAATCAAGGAATCGCCGTTCATCGATACAGAAAAAGTCAAATATTAGAATTCGGATACACGGTCTAAAGATTCATATAAAAATCGGAAATAAGCAATCGGAAGCAAATTTTAAATTATAGTTCTTTAGCGTGCTATCCTTAGATATACAATGTGTTAGAGATCGGATTTCCGATATTTTACTCACTTATTGTACTTCAAATTTTATCGCCAAAAAACCATACAAAGGGGGGTCGCACCCTTCACCCCTCAATGGGAGCCATTTTTAAATTTCTTATCTCGTATTTTTACGAGTTCATTGAAACTCTGTTTTTTATGATCTTATGTTATCCACATATTTGAAAGTCACTTTATTTTAAAGATGATGAAATTTGTTATCATTTAAAACCAAATTTGTTAAAAATTTACAAAAAATAATAATTTAAAACCTTTAGTTTAGATCAAAAACTTGGTAATTTTTTTGCTTTTTTTAGTTAGTTATACTCTACCTAAAAACCGGGCCCTTAACCTATCGGTATTTTCTTCTAATTTGTTTGCAGTAGCTGTGCTAACAAATAAACCTTAAATAATTACTGGTATTCACACTAATAATTTAAAAACGGGGTCTAAAACAAGAGTCAAAATTGACAAATAATGACTCATTCATACAGCAGGTAGCATTTCATTCATGTGTGAGCGAGAAAGATATTTTTACGAAAAGAAAGTGAGTGTGAGCCAAAAACTACACATTACGTGAAATAAAAAACAACAATATTTAATTAAAAAGTTAATTTTATTTACTAAAAAAAACAAGTTATACATAAATTGTTCAAAGCAGCTGCCATTATTTTGAAGGCATGCGATTGCCCTCCATCCAACCTGTTAAGTTGCTCTTATTAATATTTCTCGTTCGTTTTTTATGTCATCAACTGTGGCCACAATCCTTTGAAGGAACTCCTTCCTGGTGATTGAAACTTCCGGATAAACTCTCTGTTTCATTGTTCCCCATGAAAAGAAGTCCACAGGAGTTAAGTCTGGTGAAGACGAGGCGGCCAGGCGATAAAAAGGCAGATAAAAACGCTGCCACTGCCGACGCCACCTGAACACCAATATAGCCTCTTTCAGAAAATCATTTTGAAGAAATTCCAAAACTCTCTCGCCGTTTAAGTGGTCGGGCAAGACAATAGGCCCAATTAGCTGGTCAATCAATAAACCTGCCCACACGTTCATCGAAAATTCGTGTTGGAATTGATCGGATTCGTGTTGGAATTTTTATCGGGAAGTTTCGGTGACTTTCAAATATGTGGATAACATAAGATCATAAAAAAATCAAAGTCCTGAAAATCATAAAAAATATCAAGACTAAGGCTGCGGGACATGATGGCATAGACATAGAGATGATAAAGTTAACTCTTGAAGCATCTCTACCAACTATTACGAGGATAATTAATAATTCAATAGAAACGAATACTTATCCATCTTGTTGGAAAATTGCACTGGTAAAGCCTATCCCTAAAAATGATTCGATCACTCATCTTAATGACTTACGCCCGATATCAATATTACCAGTACTATCTAAAATATTAGAAAAAGTAGTTCTTAATCAAATCCTGGATTATGTAAAAAAGAAAGTTATGACGGACTCTTATTTTCGATGGGGCTTCTTAACAAAGTACAACACGCACTAATAACATCGATTCTTTAATTACTTTTCTCTCATTACAAAATAACAATAAAAGCAAGAATAGAGACGGCGCGGACATGTTTTTTACGTACGGTAGCGAGCGGGAATCCCTGTGTGTCGGATCGGCCGAGCGCGCGAGGTAGGGGCGGCCGGACGCACGTTTCTTTTCAAGCAAACATTGCGGTTGTCGGTGTTCGTTACATCCTCCCCCTCCGAGTCACCAAAACGTCCCGTAGGTGGCTCGGCAGTTATATGACGAGAACGACGGGGCCGTCCACGAAGGCGTCTGGCCTGTACTGGAACTGAGACCTGACCAGAAAGGCTTCAAATCAGAAACGTGAAATTTTCCTAATAGATTTGAATCCAAGTCAGTGACCTCATACGTAGTAGGACTAACTATTTTACTAATGCGATAAGGTCCATCACGCTTCGGCATGAATTTACGAGTCCTACCCTTCGAAGCATCACTCAATAAGTGAGTAGTGATAAAAACTAAATCTCCTATCTGGTGGTCTACAGTCCGTCGAGTCTTGTCAGCTTGTAATTTTCTTTTGTCCTGTTGCCGTTCGACGCTATCTCTAACAATATCCCAATTATCTAAAAATCTACGCAAGTAAGGCGTAATTTGAGGAAGAAAATTCTCCTTATCCAATATTGCTCTCAAATCATGACGCGCTTCAAATGGCGTACGCATTTCTCGAGCAAACATAAGGTGTGCAGGGCTAGCAGATGTGGTAGAACATATGGCGCTGTTCATCGTGAAACGTACAGACGCTAAGAACTTGGGCCACATACGATGCTCATTCTTCACCAACATTGAGAGCTGTGTACGTAAATCCCGATTTTTTCGTTCGGCAGGGTTCGCCTCCGGGTGGTACAATGGAATAAAACTTTGATTTATACCCAAGATGAACATGCACTGCTATAAACATGCTATAAACATGGCAGATATAAACTGAGTGCCGTTGTCGGATATGATACGACGAGGAAAACCATATCTTAGAAAATATTCGTTGATAAGTATAGGCGCACATATTTCCGCCGTCGCTTCCGTCAACGCAAACAACTCCACCCACCTGGTGGCGGTATCCTCAACTAAGAGTATCCATTTCTCGCCATGTTCACCCTTTGGTAAGGGTCCAAACAAATCAATGGCAAGTACTTCTCCACGCTGATGGAGGACTGGGGTCTGTAAAAGTCCAACAGGCTTTTGGTTGGAAGCTTTGTAACGCTGGCACTCTTCACAGTTTTTGAGGTAATCTGCAATATATCTTCGCATTCCAACAAAATAATAGTTGCGACTAATGCGATTATAGGTCCGCTCCACTCCTTGATGACCAGCTGTTGGAGCGTCATGATTTTCTTTAAGAATCCTTTCACGCATGGAAAGTGGCACGACGAGTTGTGGCTGGTCATAATCAGACTCCGGGATATATCGGTACAGCACCCCTCGGTTGGTAATATATCCTCTGTCCAGCCACTGCTGTGAAACAGCAGCCTCATTTCCTTCTAGACCGTGCAAAATCTTCGAGACTTCAGGGTCATTAAGTTGCTCCATACGGATTTCAGCGGAACTAGCACTCGGTAGATCAATAATGACACCACAGACGTCACAACTATCGGTATTTTCATCGTCACACTGAGGACGACTGAGGGCGTCTGCCACAAAATTCGCCCTACCTGGAGTATATTCGAAACGGATATCTAGGGCTTGTAACTTCATAGCCCATCTACTGAGACGTCCATTAGGCGTTTTAAGAGTCAGCAACCACTTGAGCGGCTGATGGTCACTTTTCACAACAACAAGATGACCATCCAAATAACCACGAAACTTATCTGTGGCCCAAACAACCGCTAACGCCTCCTTCTCAGTGGTGGTGTAGTTCTTCTCTGCAGAACTCAATAAACGACTGGCATATTCGATCGGTCTCTCTTCAGAATCATCTTCCTGTAACAGCACCGCCCCTAAAGCGTAGTTACTGGCATCAGTATGTAACACAAATGCTTTGGAGTAGTCTGCTTGAATCAAGATAGGTGCAGAGGTCAACTTTTCTATCAGACACTGAAAAGCTTGTTGCTGTTGTGTCTCCCATCTCCAAGGCTCGTTTTTCCGCGTAAGCATCGTCAAAGGTTGGGCTTCCTGAGAAAAATTCGGAATAAATTTTCTGATCCAGGAGCATGTTTGTAGAAAAGATTTCAGATGCTTCAAATTCTTAGGACTCGGCATCTGCAGAATTGCATCAATCTTCGAGGAATCCGGTTTGATACCTTCAGGAGTGATGACATGGCCAAGATAATTAATCTCTGGGCGAGCAAAGAAACATTTTGCACGATTGGCCCGCAAACCGAAAAGACGCAATCTGTCGAACACTTTCTGAAGATCATTTAAATGGCTAGTGAAATCCTCCGAGATAATCAACAGATCATCTAGATAAGCTAAGAGAACAACACCTTTTAAACTAGAGCCAGCACGGAATCGATCGATCAACCTTTGAAACGTGGATGGCGCGTTCTTCAAGCCGAACGGCATACGCGTAAAGCGGTAGGTCCCAAACGGTGTCACAAACGCGGTTTTATCGCGATCAGCTGGGCTTACCTGCACCTGCCAATAGCCAGATTTCAAATCGATAGATGACATAAAACAGTGTCGTTTTGTCAATTGAAGAAGCTCATCTATGAGGGGAAGAGGATAACTATCGGTTTTAGTAATAGCGTTTAACTTACGGTAGTCTATGCAAAAACGGATGTTATTATCCTTCTTAGGGACTAAAACCGCTGGAGAGGTCCAAGCAGATTCGCACTCCTCGATGATACCGTCCTTAAGCATTTTGTCAATCTCGGTTTTCATTAACTGCTTTTTCGCAGGCGTAAGGCGATAAGGCGGAACTGCTATAGGCGGATGATCTCCAGTATCTATATGGTGTTCAGCATATGGCGTTGGTTCTCCCCCTGCTTCGAAGACATCGTTGTTGCGCTGTAACAGAGAAGCTAGATCCTCGCGGTCATGAGAGCTCAGCATCGCTCCCTCATCTTCTCTTAAAAATTCAGCAGCAGAACAAGACGGAAGATTATTAGGGTATTCATACTCCAATGGATACTTCTCCTTGCATCCATGACAACGCCATGTGGAAGTAGCGAAATTAACTTCCAACCCAGCCGCTGCTAGAAAGTCGATACCTAAAAGTGTGTCATTATCGACGGCATCCGGAAATACAAACACTCCACTCTAATGGTTCTAGCCTTTATACATACATCCAGAGTGGTACATAGCATTTCGCGCGTTGGCGCTGAACCATCGGCAAGTTTAACACGCATCGAACTCGACTTGAAGTGCTGATTATGTTGTTTCAGCAATGCATAGAGTGAGGAACCGACGATAGTACCTTTGGCCGCAGTATCGATTAAAGCCCTTCCTCGGACTCCTAAAATTTCAATACCTAAAATAGGCCGTCGCGGTACACTATGAACGGAATTTATCGACGAACAATTAATAAACTCCCCGTGTTCGGATATTTCCATTTCCTACCCGGTATGTCACTTCCGGATATTACTCTTGCCTTACCTATTATGTTTCTTTTCGAATTCGGTCTCGAGAAACTCATATTCACCCTACTACGTGATGGAAACCGATAATCGCGATTATTATAACGATTAACATTTACATTGCACCCATAACTACGTGAAACATTATTTTCGTTCGTATTATTTACGCCCTGTCTAACACTACTATATCTAGGAAGCACTGACTTATATTCGTTACGCGTATACATGCGTTTACCAGGCTCCCCCTGAATAACAGTACGAGGTAACGATATAAACAAACGGCTGTCGGCCCGGGGGGGCGACGTAGCATGAGAATAATTGTCAGACACAGGTCCAGTACCAGCCACAGATGTAACATGTATGTTACTTACCGGCGTGAACGGCTTACCACTGTTACTCGACGATTTTGAGGTCCCTTGACGAACGATATCGAGCGCGCTAAAGTTACCATTACATTTCGAACAATTTCGTCGCGTCACTCCACTCTCGCCACACCCGTAACACGAAATAGTATTATTATAACTGTTTGTTCGCGCACTACTATTGTCTTTTGATTGGAACTGATCACTTTGAAATTTAAAGGAGTCTTTACGCGGGGCAGCCTCCGTAGGCTCCACTACAGTAAACCGACGAGAACCCGATCCTCGTCGTCGCTGTCGGTGCGTCGAAGGTCACGCTGGTGCCGGTACCGGCGCGGGCGATCTATGCGGAGCGCGGGTAGCTGCGGCGGCGCCCTTTGACGTGTCGGCACGCGTAGACTCTTTTGTAGATTCCTCGATACTCCGAGCCTTTTGGAGTAGAGAACCGAAGTCGCAGAATTCTTCCCTTCGTAATCGTTTACGCATATTCACGTGTAGTAATCCGTACACCATATCACATTTGACCTTCTCCGTGAGGTCGCCACTAGGGAGTCGCGCTAACTGTGCGCGGGCCTTGGCCACGAATAATTCCGTTGATTCGTGTGCTCCTTGTGGCTTTGAAAATAGCTCGACATATATACGATAAGGAGGTCGGCCGTCTCCAAACGCGCTTCGAAGGTGCTGGATGGCTTCGTCCCAAGTCGATACTGTCGTTTTGACTCCCTGCCACCATACTGCTGCGTCATTAGTGAGTAACATCGATAGACCTTGCAGAGCATTTTCGTCACTAATGTTTGTGCAATCTTTGTAGGCATATACTGCGTCTATAAAACCGTCTAAAAATTCGTCCTTCATCCCGCCGAAACGCGCGTTGCACGCAGCGAAGTTTCCAGGCGCGGGGATAGTAAGTGAAGTCGACGTATCCGTGGTGAGCGCGGGCGAAGTCGGAGGCCGTGCTTCGAGAACTTTCATTAGAAGCCTCTCGAAGTTATCAGCTTGAGTCTGATGTAGGGACTTCATCATGGAGGCTAGGTCACTCGCTGTGATGGTCGACGGCGGCTGTTGGACCGCAGACGTACTACATCCTGTTGGCTCAGGTGTCGACACGACATCATCATCCATGTCGTAAAACTCCGTTTCTCGACGACTTTTTCGCCTCGCGGCACGCGGCATTTTCACAAACACAAAGTCACGTGTTGTTCTTTGGGCCCGCTCGTTCGGCGGCCAGTTTTATGACGGACTCTTATTTTCGATGGGGCTTCTTAACAAAGTACAACACGCACTAATAACATCGATTCTTTAATTACTTTTCTCTCATTACAAAATAACAATAAAAGCAAGAATAGAGACGGCGTGGACATGTTTTTTACGTACGGTAGCGAGCGGGAATCCCTGTGTGTCGGATCGGCCGAGCGCGCGAGGGAGGGGCGGCCGGACGCACGTTTCTTTTCAAGCAAACATTGCGGTTGTCGGTGTTCGTTACAAAGTCATAATACCAAAATATCAGTCTGGGTTTCGTAAAGGTCATAGCACCGAAACAGCACTCTTACATGTCACACATGATATAACAAAGCATCTGATAGGGGTATGAGTAGTATCCTGGTGATGCTTGATTATTTTCGAGCATTTGATTGTCTGCACCCGGATCTTCTTTTGTCAAAATTACAATTTTATGGCTTTTCTAAGAACACCTGCCAATGGTTCCGAACATTTTTAACAAATAGGCATCAAATAGTGGTAATTGATAATATGGATGGTTCGAAAAAGTGCTTGTCTGTCAGAAAAATCTCACGTGGCGTACCCCAGGGTTCTCTGTTAAGCCCAATCCTTTTTGCTATCTTTACAGCGGACTTAACAATCCAAATAAAATCCTGCATGTATCATCTCTATGCAGATGATACCCAAATATATTACTCTTTTGATAGTAAAGACAACAATAATATAAAAGACGCCGTTGGAAAAATTAATAAAGATCTTAATAGTATTAATACCTGGTCTCGAAACAACTCATTGGTCCTTAACCCGCATAAATGTTATATGTTAATATTAGGCACAAAAAATCAAATTAAACGTGTGTTAGATACAGAAGTCACAATGAAGCTCAATAACTCAGAAATCCGACAAGTTACCTCTGCGCGTAGTCTTGGCCTAATTTTGCATAGAGAGCAAAAATTTACAGAACATGTGGGCAGTAAAATAAGGACAGCTTTCTTAAAATTAAAAACTTTATACAAGATAAGGTCATTCATTAAAGAAGAGATACGGTTGCCCCTGTGCGAGTCCCTTGTCCTTTCACAACTAAGTTACTGTAGTACAGTCTTTGGGCCAAGATTAAACGTGAAAACAGAAAGAGCAATCCAACGAGTTTAGAATGCTTGTATTCGTTGCATAATGTCCCAAGGAGGAAATATATTACTCCATACTTGAACCGGAAGGGTATTCTCAATATGAATGCTAGAAGGGAACTCCACTACGCTTGCACTGTCCACAGAATCGTATGGAGCAAGAAACCTGAGTATCTCTTTGAAAAGTTAAACTGGCTCAATGATGATGGCTGTTTGAGAAGTCGTCGTGAAGATGCACGAAACCGGCTTAAGCTTCAAAAATATAAGTCGGAAAGGTTTCAGGGGTTTTTAGTCCCGAGTAAGCAAACAGCTGAGCCAGCTCTACAGAGTACATTAGTATATATTGAAATAGAGACCAATCTCGCATACTAAAAATGGGAAATCAGTTTTGTGCTGCCATCTGTTATTCTTAGGTTGAAGCACATTATCATTTACCTATAACCATACCTAGGTACCGCTATGCGCTATACCTATACTATACAGCTATATACATTCATATAGACGTACGAGGAGGGAAAACTAAATATTAAGAAATAAAAGATTTCAGCTTGTTTAGAATAATTTATTACAAAAAAAAACATTAATATACAATCAAACAAATTAACAAAGGGTCAAAACTGTAGAATATCTTAACAAATTATGAAACACGTTATATCAACCCTGTAAAGGTCAAATATTGTGTAATGTAAGAAACATGGAAATTATGAAGTTGCAGTATTAAAATTAAAATTATTAAAATGAATTAATAATTAATTCAGATCAAAATCATATACCAAATATATATTATTACTTCTCACATTATAACTTGAATCTTACATAAATCATGGTATATATGGCAAGTGCATCTTTGCTGAAATTATTAAAAGCTAAAAAGTCATTCCTTTTGTAAAATAGATATTATTGGAGTTAAGAACTTTTTAGTGTTTAGATTGATTACAACATTACAAGCAATACATGTACTTTATACCCAATACATTCACTACACAATAAATACTGGCATTCTTTTATATTTTAAATATGAATATTTATTTAACTTAATCTATGGTTATGTAATCTGCAATTTTAGAGACTTGAATGTGGCTACATCAAGTATTTTTATTCAAAGCACAGTTACAATGTTATTATTAAATATAAGTATCATGTTAACTCCCGATTTTTATTCTCAATTAAAGTATACTTCAAGTTTTTACATATTAAATTGTTCTAGTTGTGTTTATGTATGGAAATAGTGACTTTGCCTTATTATATAATTAAAATAAATGTTAGTATTATGTGGGTATGAGCAAAAATGATAATAATGGCTACTACACATCAATAAACCAAGTTACTAAGAAAGTGAGAAAATATTTCTATTTATACCAGGTATAAAATTAATTCTGTGTGTTAATATAATAAAACTCTGCTGGGTTGGTAAAAAAAAATCCTGAGGAATCTACATCCTTTCGTCTTTTCCTACTTTCACGCCATTGCATTGGCATGAGTATTTTCATGACGCTTGTACAGTTTTCCATTATTTTCAATAAGTTAGAATTCATTGTAAATTTTTTTGCTATCTTAATATTCAGTGCTTGTTTCTATTTTTTCATTTTGATGCTTTAATTCATGCAGCAATGAGTTTCTTATACAAAGCTTCCTCTCCTGTAGAGAAGAATGCCTCCTTCTTGTAGCAAATTGTACATACTCCTGTAAATTTCAAAACATAATTTATAATTATATTTGATACCCAATATAACTAAGTTAAAATTTAATTATATCTGTATCTGAGTGTGATCATTAAACTACTTATCTGTCCCCTTGTACATTATAGTGTACAAAATGAGAAATTTAGTGCATAATTTATATTAAAAGTGGTGTGCAAAACCTTACATAAATTGAATGTTACAAAATCAATATAAAGCTCTAATCCAAAAATTACTATGTTATTATAGAGTGTTTGAAATATTTCATATATCATGATGTCTTGATAGATTGTAAAAAAAATTTTAAATGGATTGGGTCCAGCTTGAAGTGTGCCCAGTTGAATAATGGATTAGGCTATAGCAAATGGTTCACCCTGTTGGAGGCCATTAGGCTCTGTATCACCAAGATTAATCTCCATGATACTTGAATGGTGATGAGGTATGTACATTACAGGTGTATATAGGATTCAAACTAGACTGAATGACAAATCTACGCATTGGGACGAAAATATTTGAATCTCATAGACTTAAACAAAAGTGATATAACAAATATCTCTCTTTATAAGTGTTTCTAAATCAATTGCATATAATGTGTGTATAAATTATCATATATGTACCTAATAATATTGATGAATTAAGAAAAATTCACAAGTTCTTGCAATGGCGGTCTTTCATCAGAAAATAAAACAGTACACATTGAATATACATCTGAAACATAGGGGAATTATTTAGCTACTGTAATTTCATAAAAACTTAAATATTTTTTTAGTTTAAAGTAAGCTGTAATACAATACATTACATTAAGTTTAAAGATTTATTTTTATTTTACTACCAGTCCACCCCCATCTTCAAGTGTGTTAAAGAAATATTATAGAACCTATGTCCATCTGGAATAATGTAGCTTTCAAATGGTACAAGAATTTTTCAAATTACTTTTTGCATACACACTAACTCATATAATTTGCACTCTTTTTTTATAATATTAGTATAGATAACAAGTTTTCCAAAAAAAGTTATCATTTTTGTATAATATATAAAAATATGGAAAGATGTTTATTCTTTGAATATACCTGGCATATTTAACGTAGGCAATGCAATCGAGCGGATCCTATTGTTGCGACATAAATATTTATCCTCAGAATGATCGCGACATATTTGGTTTCCACCTATGGCTTATAACCATGTGTGAAATCGTTCTCTCTTTTTCTAGAACCCATGAAGTACAGTAAGGAAACCTAAAATTAGAAATTGAATCGTAAGATAGAGGATCAAATTTAGCATAAATCACAAGTCTTTTAACAAGAAATGTATTTAAAAAGGTTTAAATTAAACACACCTTCGCTACTAATATATCCAGGTACACAACAATTTCTGCTGGATGACATGTTAACATGATGGTATTTAACGATAAAAATGTCTTTTCCTAAACATAAAACTAAACTGTTATTCATATAGATATTATAAATATGAAATTTCCGGACCAAGGCGTTATGAAATACAGTATGAAAAATTTAAAATTACATTTGACGTTGAGAAATTGATCAGTTATTGGTTGGTAAACGCTATAGATTATACGCTTATAAGAATTATTATAGTTAATGTAAAAATACTGAAATATTTAATTTACAGTTTATAATGCATATTTTATAATGTTTTATAATACTATCATTTATAAATATCATTAAGCGACATCTATGTTGAGAACATTAAACCAAACATGTAATATTGGAAAAAGTGCCATCTGTATGTCTTAGGTGGTAATACTCCCCATTTTGTGGAATTTATTATACTACAAAATTAAAAATCATAACAGCTAGGCAAGTGCAAAGAAAATTGACATGTTCCCTATCTTTGCGTCATTATAGTCGTCGAGTTTCAACATCATTTGTTCTAAGATTGAGCAGCCTGGCCAGCTCCTCAGATAGTTATATGTCAGTTTTTGTTTACTTTTTATTTGTATTTCTTTTTGTAAATTTTGTAATTATCTTTGGTAATTAACTGATTTTATTATTATTATTATTAAAAAAATAGTTTCAATGAACTCGTAAAAATATGAGATATGAAATTGAAAAATGACTCCCATTCAGAGGGGTGGGAGGTACAACCCTTTTGTATGGTTTTTTGTCGATAAAATTTGAAGTACAATACGTGGGTAAAATATCGGAAATCCGATCTTTAACACATGGTATAGTTTATAGAACAGAGGGTGAAATTATAGTATAAATACTATAATTATAGTATAAAATCCAATCCTGAGCCTAGTTGAGACACAATTTAAACAAAAACACGTATGATTTACTTGATCATGACATTTACAAGAACATTTACAATATCTCTTCTGCCTAAATATATTGGACAACATGTAATAATTGGAGTTAATTAATTATTTACAGCAAATCCATGAGGCGTATTTTTGACAGTTTCATGAATATCTTTTGTTTCAGTATAATAATTGAAGTGTAATGATCAGTAATGATTGACGAAATGTTATTCCAAGACATGTTAGAATCAAAGCATTCTGTTATCAATCTTTATTCATAATTTTTACCTTTTACTTATCAAATATTTTTGTCAAAGTTTATTTTTAAAAAATTAATGTGTTAAAAAATAATTAAATTTAAAGTTCAGGTCCGCCCTGACTTCTTTCGATTTAATGTTACCCCGGTCACTCACATGCGCGCAAAGGTTTGAAATTTGTACGAATGTGAGGGACTGATAAGCAAATGGGTTCGCATATGAGTATGCAAATCTATTTGCGCACCCCCCTACACTTCATCCATTTCCAATATAAAGAGTAGCTGGAACTACTACTATAGTACGTATTAGTAGTTAAGTTTATAGTAATTATAGCAGACACTGCAAACTACGAAAAATGAAGACATCTATCACATATGCAATCGTGTGCGCAACTGGTCGCACGAATGTGTGGGAGACTACGCGAATGTTCGAAGTTCGCGCACTTTGATGTGCGACAAAAACCGACACAGCTTGGAAAACCACGAATGTATCAAAAACTTCGCATAATCATTTGCGAAGGTCGTCCTACACTTGTAGGTTCGCGTATTCGCGCGAATGTGAGTGACCGGCATTACTCTTTCAATGTCATACATGTCAGCGGAAATAGATCTTGTGTTATTGAATTGTGTGGATCATTCATAAACCTACGAGGATCGTTACGTTATCTCTTTCAGGTAATGTTACAAGAGTTAAGAGGATCGCGACAACATGACATACAATTTGAAGTAGTACAAGCGAATAGCTTGTACTGGATCTTACATGTTTTTTAAAAATGTCGTGCCTTTTGTATGTCCTGCTCAACATTACTCGAAACAACTGGAACGGGAAAATCCACAGTTGTGTGCGTAATTGTTGTGAATGCGTTGCGCTACCAATACATAATATATGAATATACTCTGTGGTTGCGGGTAATGGATGCATAAGAGTCATATTAGCCTGTGATTGGAACGCACCCGGTCTTTAATGACGCTTTGAAATCTTATTTTGTGCCAAACGGACTGAAACGATAGAATATAAAGATGTCATGGACTCATCATATTAGGTGACAAATGGACGCACAGAGTACCAGAGTACATTTATATATACTGATAATGAACGTTTAGTGCTGTATCCTGTACCAGTTATAGCCTTACTTTGGCGAATCTGTTTATCTGATTTATTTATCATCTTACCATAACAATAAGGCTACATCGCAGCCACTTACCATCCTTACCATCAAGTCGAATTGGAATCGAGCATTGATTGACTTAAAATACGTAAAAAATAAAATAAAAAAACATGTTGCCCATAATGACGTGACGTAAACTGCAATAATCATTAAAGAAGAATATTCAACGATCAACAATAGTTTCATATTTTATTTTGATTAATATTTATGAAAGTCTAAGTCCTTTTAATTGTTTTGGCTCTTAGAATTTATATGTAGTAAACAATAAACATGAAAGAATCAATTAATAAGTCACCAAAATCTGCTATGGAACTTTATATTAAAATTTATTGCCAAAAACATGGCAGAGTGAGAAAAGGGGTCGGTATATTAATAGATGAATTACAATTTGAATAAAATTCATGTACGTTAATTTTATTGTCAATGTAAAGCATGCATTATTATTATTTTTTAGCAAAATGCCCTCATTGAAGCAACTAAATCTTGGGTGTCATTGAATAAAAGTGATAAACAATATTTTTTAACTGTTTTCAACGAATATAAGACTAAAATCAAGAAGCACTTTGCAGCAAACTTACAAAATGCTGAACCTTATATGAAAAAAAGCTATGATTCTAAAAGGTAACTACATTAAGTACATATCAACAAAAATAAAAATACTGACCCTGAATTTAGATTGTGAATGTAGGTTTGTGATTATCACTATTATAGATATTTTACTTTGATTTATCTATTGTGGCCTTAACATTATTACGTCATGGTTTTTATTATCTTACTTTTGAATTTGAAAGATTTTAAAAGGGAAAGTTTGATTAATCAAAATACAATTAAGATTTTGATTCATGATTCCATTTGTTATGGGTGATCAATGTACTTTTAAAACTTAGTTTTGTGGCAATTACAATTTCTCAGCTATACCAATGGCACTATTTCCTTGTTTTTAAGATACCTACTGAATTCATTAGCAAGTATTGTTATCATTATTAATTACTTTATTTTTTATCCTTAGATTATCCAAAAGCAAAACTATCACTGTTGATTATAACCAATCTGTAAATGAAGATGCAGATCAAATTAATACAGAAAACCTCATTCCAATCTGCAAGGATGAAGACCATAATGAAAAAGAAGTTCAACACCATAATGAGCAGTAATGCTTTATTTGTTACTACATCTTTTCTTTTTACCAACACTAAGCAAGAAGGGTACTTGTTATGAAGGCAGACTACAAAATATTGTATGCTAATTATCTTGATTGTCAATGAAAAAATTTATGGATTTCTGAAAAGATATGACTATGTTTGCTTTACAGTGGCTTTGTGAAGTGGGATTGTATATAATAGTTTTTTTATTATTTTTATTTAATAAGTTACACCAACAGGATACACACCTAAAACAATAACTTAAACATGCACTGATTCAAACATATAACCTCAATTACAGATGTAAACAACTTTTCTAATAAAAAAACGTGGTATCAAATTCAACAAGAAAAAACCAGTGAACATACAAAAAACAAATAAAATGTTCTAGCTAAAATATAACATTTTAATATCAGTACAGTAAAATTGAGTCAGTATAAATTTAGACAAAATGGTTTTCTTTTTTTATTTATAATTATCTTTCTTTATTGTAATGTATTAATTGTTAAAGACACACCTTATTCTGCTACTAAATCTTAAAGAATTATTGTAACATTTGTATATTATAGGATTGAAAATCATATTACAAGTCCTGTAGAAAGTGTGGCATGCATTACTACAGAGACCGAGGGGCCAAGATTCATGTCTGAACCTACACCACCAATAAGGTAATAATATTATTATAAGATATATATTTTTCTTATACTTATACCTAGTTGA
>PDGT01000026.1:2731830-2814848 GCA_003671415.1 Megathymus violae
TCCCGATGACTTTCCATAGCGGTAAGTACATGACTCTGGGATCTCCATAGGAACGCAAGCGGAGTCCTCTGAGCGCGGTGCACCTGTTGGGCTCTGCCTGTGACATCCATCTTATCGACGGCACGCGGCCACACATGCCGTCATTCTTCCCGGATTCACTAGGCCGACGGTTCGAGCCCCCGCTCTTACCGCCCGCAATCCCGGAAGTCTTTTAGTCGCCTCTTACGACAGGCAGGGGATACCGTAACTCGTATTCTGGTCCCAAAGCTACAGGGAAACGCCTTCCTACCCTAACATTTAAGAAATATTTTATCTTATCTTCTTATAATAAACGAATAACAAGGAAAAGATACTTAATTCCATTACTAGACTAGGGCTGAATAGGATTACAAACTTGAGAAATACTTTTATTGTGTATTTTTATTTTATGTTAATAGCTGAAAAACGAGCACACAATTCAGCTGATGGTAAGTCGTCATCATCGCCCATGGATATATCATCAATACCAAAGGTATCACTGATGCATTGTTGGCCAAGTAGTGAGAAAAAAGTAAGAAAGCAAGTTATTAGTACAATTGTTACAAAAAATGCTTGAATTATTTTATGGCGAACAATGTTCAATTTAATATGAAGAAGACTTCATAGGTATAATTTGAGCATGTCACATCATCTTTTCACAAATATTTAATACATAGAAGTATGGAATCACAAACAGCTTTACTCTACAGTAAACAGATTTCAAAGTTAAAATTGAAAAAAAAACATACTTGTCTAAATATACATACTAAAATACTAACATAACTTATCTTTGCCATAGCACAAGCTTTGCTTAATTTATCTACAGATGCCACAGACATTCATATGGGAATTTGAAATGCAAATATTCATCAAGCAATATATATGTATTTCATATAATTACCCAACATAAAACAATATTCAAGTCTAATAAGCAACATAAGTTTAAATAATTGTGAACATACTGGGAGACTGATTGTTATTAAAATCAAACATTAATTTTATTAACAATATCACTTTTATTTATCATAATTTTGTTCATAACTTACAAGTGACAAGGTGGATTTTGAGTATAACGGTTTTTTAACCATTTGGATATTGGTTAACATATGTGATTGTATTTCAAATACATTTTTTCAGATTTGACCAAGTAAAAAAGACAAAAAATTAAAGTAGTAGCCAAGTGGCATCTCAAAATTTAAATAAAATTTTAATAATGCTATCAACATCAATAAAAGCTAGAAGTGTCTTAACAAAAAGTAAAGACCTAACAAAAATGCTTCAATTTTGACTGCAAAATTAATAATTAAACTTTTAATGAGGAACTATTACTATTACCTGAAAATTGTTCATTATCATGTTGCAATATTTGAGTTGCAAACATTTGAAACAGAATATAATAGGTACTAGTAGTTCTGTAATATCTCCTCCCATTAATTTAAGATGGACAGATATAACTGTATAAGTTTCAACTGCCTTCAAAATTGATGTTTTCTTTTAATTTAAAAATAATACATAGTTTTATACAAGATACCATTTCAGACAGTCAGACAGAAATAAAAAAAAATTAGAGATAGGTATATTTAATGTGCACCATCAACCCAGTTATTGTTTTATTAATATTGATTATGGGTTAAATATGGAATACTTAATATTGATGTATTTAAACAAATAAAAAATATAAAAAAATCCAAAGGTATTATTATGTTTTAGATGTTTTTCACTAGCTTTTGTCATATGGAAAATTATTTCTTACTCATACGAGTCCATAGGCACAAGCATAAAATGGTAACATAAAAGGAATGGTTTAAACAATTATTTTTCTCAAGTAAGGAAGCAGTTACTATTTAAAGATTATAATTCATGAAGCAAAGTGTAGTTTGATAAATAGGTTTTCATAGGATTAATTCATATTATATAAAATTAGTATTGCAGTTTCTGAAAAGTAAGCAATACTACTGACTGCATAAATTAATTACTTAATGATATGAAAAGTTATTTCACTTACTTTTTCAAACCAATCTGGTGATTTCCCTGTAGCTTCTTTTTCAATTTTATCAGTTATCTTGTCAACTTTCTTATTGAGTTTATCCCAATTTATATCAACATAGCCTTTTTGACTTGCAATGTGCAATAAAATGACCCCTCCACCAATACCTACTGCCGCTAGTTTTCCAATTTTCATAGTTATGAATCCTGTTATCCTTGAAATAAAAAATAATAACATAAAACCATGATCAAGATCTAATGCATAATTAAACAAAGACTGATGAGTAATCGCATACCATCCTGACGCAGTTCCTAAAATTAGCTGTTTGGTTGCAGATGTTTTACCTATATCTGCTATTGCTTTTTCTATAAAATTCTTTGCATCATCAACAATTTTCTTAGCTTCTTCAGAGGCGTCTTCATTTTTAGGTTTAGCCATTTCAACAATTTTACTCGGTTTTGAAGTTGAATATCCGTAAATCAATTCTAATAAAACCAACGACAGAATGTTACAGACTAGACAGATTTATCTCATTCTCATTTTCTTTACTGTCAGTATAACGAAATGTACTCTGTGTCTAAATCTAAATGTATAAAGACAACAATGGGGAAATAGCTAAACTTACATTTACAGACTAGCTAGAAATATAGATACTGAGATCACAGAGCCAATAACAAACACGTAGACAGACCAATACCTAGGTTGCGATCACGTTGTCCCCCCATTGGTAGCATTCGATCCTATCAACTAATTGATCTTACAAAATTCAGCGTTTACATATTTCTTCAAATTAATTATTTATTAAAAAAAACTGTTCACTCCTATTTAGTAGTAAACTGTTTTGATTAGTGGTACATTGAATAAATTATCTTAATTTTTAAACAATAGTAGCTCTACCCTGCGCGCGTTGCTACGCCTCCAACTAAAATAAATTTGAAGGAAAGACATTAAACAAATATTCAATTCATTTTGGGTTCACGACAATATATGAAATTCATTGGAATAACAGTGGCGCCATCTGTCGAAAATTGGTCGTACCAACTCAGAAACCTTCGTGGGCTCATGCACAACAATTTTGCTAAAGATCATCACATGATCAAATGCATACTTTATTCTGGTTCTATAAAGGACATAAAGACAAACATTCATTTAAATATATATATATATATACGTATAACATCTTAGACAATTAAAGGTACAATATTCTAAGTAGATATAAGCTATATGTCATGTAATATGCGATTAATTTTTTAACCTGAACAAAATCATTGATCCAAAAAAATTGACCGTTACAAAATAGAAAATAACACTGGGAACAACATAAGATTACTTATGTGAAAATAATATGTTTGAAAAATTTCAGAATTTAGTTGGCATTAGTCAGTTAACTTATTTTTCTGAAAAAATGGCCATAGTTGGTCCATCAATTTAAATATTATAATACTTTTGCGAAGGTTAGGCGAAAAACAATAGTGGCCATTAAAATCAGGTACTGATAAGAACTGCCTCGGCAACATTACAATATTTTCTCAAACTTATGCGAAAGGGCGAACATCGCGTATTTGTTTATTTTATTACCTGCTTCATGTATTATTCTATTATTTTCCGACGCGAAATGCCTAGAATGTTCCGAGAATCAGTGTAAATAGCGGGCAGGGCCGTCCGCGGATCATTAAGATCTCGAATACGAAAAGTTCTTTCTACGAATCGAAATACCTGCGGTAACGAGTGCGACTACGACTGTTTAATAGTGTTGAAGTTCATTAAAGTCTCTGCGAAACAACTTTCGCGTTTTTCGAATATCCTGACACGTAACAATACTCTTGGTAGTTCCCCCGGTTCTTTGTTGCCAATTCATATTTTTCGGATATATCTCGTCTAGTTAATGTATAGTCTATGATAATTATCTTTCAGATAATTGCTTAACACCTTTTGTTATGGCCATAAATATATTAATATTAAATAAAATCAGTCCTTTCTTACGAAAGGACCTTTTATCCACGGAAATTGTTGAAACTTATAAAAGCTTACTATTAAAATGAACAACAGCAAATTCAAATAAGGATTTAATTATATAAGTTTCATAATTAAAACCAAATACCAAATAAAATCATAAACTAAACCAATTCCTTTTTTTATCGTGGGGAAATCATCAGCAGCTGCATCGAGGGGGCGACAGAGAGGTTATGCCAAACTCCTACCGATTAAAATCACCACGTGTCCCTCCTTTACACCCCTGGCAGGATCAGGATTACGTTCGGCATTCTTCCGCGATCCCAACAGTGTTTGATCCCTTTTGGGAACCCGTCTCGCGGCTGGGATGAAACTGAAGTTTCCCCTTCCCAATTACAGTAAGAGACGCGCGGAAACATTAGACGCGCCACCTCGAGACCTGTTACTGACGACAGAAACCCCCGTGTCTGTCGTCTAGGCCTCACTCATGGTGGACGGAGGGCCTGGCGGGCCCTTCTACGACGCTCTACTATCCGACTGTGGGGTGAAAAGTTAGATTTTGATTCCTTTTCCCTCTCTGTAGCTTCCTTTGGCGACATTACTTCTTTGCAGAAGGAAACACCGACATCCCAAAGTCCTTCGCTTTGAACCATAACCGCCCTGCTAAACAGCGGGGCCCTCCTCCACTAGGAGGGTCCACGCCCGGGTAAAAAGGATGATCCTTGAGACCCGCAAACCCCCGCCACACATGCCATAAGAGAGCAGTGGCGAAGGAAGACCCCGTAGTTAGTTAGTTAGTTAGTAGTTACTTGAACCATACATCTAATGATGATCAAAAACAAGAGGTCATCCCCCATTAATGCAACGAGTCCACGACGCTGACTCGTCCATGCTGGGCAATCCGACAATGTGTTTTGTACCGTATCCTCGACTCAGCTGCAAAGTTGGCTCTTCATAACAGGTTCCCTTCCAGCTACGCGACAAAAGTATTTTCCGAAACAACCGTGTCCTGATATCACTTCTGTAAGCTGAAAGATTAGTAACCAGTGCCATGCTCAACCACTGTCCAACCACTCTTCTAGGTCTGTACGGACAGCCTCGACAGTCCAGCATCTGACCTTTGGTTGGGCTAGTCGCTGTTTTTACCTCTGAATAATCAACTGTCGAGCGTGGAACTTCTGCTCTTCCTGTTGAGGGTACAACTCCCTGGTATCGGGTATCCGAGTGCCACGGGTACAAGTACGCATGGGCTTTGGCCTCGAAGTCCTAGGGAGGACTCCTCGCAAGCACATACGCTGCCTCAAAAAAAATGGTGGGGTATTACTTAGATTGCCTTTACCCTTTTGAAGTTTTCCCAATAGGGCAATGATTCTCTTCGTTACGGCACCCTCCCATACGGGTGTTCCATACAGAGCCATGGAACGCACCACTTCTATGTACAGGCAACGAATCCTCTGCGTAGCCCCTCGTAGATTAGGCAGCAGCCGCTTCAGTACAGCCGCCGCTCCTATTAGTCGAAGAGCTAATAGTGCTCGCGGAAGCTTCAGCAGCTGTCGAGGACAAATCTCAAGTATCTCAGAGTTGATTAGACCTCGACATGGGTTTTACCGATCACGATTTGCGACGAGCGCAACGGCGGCCTACATAGCCCATGGAAACACAGGTTCAAACTCAATTTTGTTCAACACTATACGAAGTCCAACTGCCAGTGCCACCAACTCAGTGGCAAGACGGGCAATCTCTTCGTGTGTGGCCCCCGGGTGGTAGGTAAATCAAAACAATACCTACGACAACCTAGTAGTTTAACATCGGCGATCGGTTTTATAGTACGAAAGACCAAGATTAGAATGAATCCTTTAATTTTTCAAATAGGAATTAATTAAAAAAGATGATCTGCTTCCGTGATGGAGAACATCGTGAGCAAACCCGTATATCTGAGAGTTCACCATTATCTTAACGATGTGCAAAAATTTTTTAATCTCCACTTAAGCAAAATGGTGGCCCTTACTCCTTACATTGAGAAGTTAGAGTCTTAAACTTAGACAGTGGTAATTATGGCAGATAGTGGGTTATGATGATAAATCAAAGGTGCTTCTTCTGTCTCCCTAAAGAGACACATTGATTCTTACAGAGTTTTAATAAAATGTAATATAGTATGTACATAAATCAATTAGAAAATGGTACTATTTGTAGGATACCAAAGTTTATAATATTCTTTTACCTACACAAATTTTTAAAACTAATGTTAGACAGAAAATACTTAAGAAATTGTATTACGCCTGTAATAATTGGGAATTATTTTGTTTATCCTGTTCAGGTTTGACACTTTTGCGCTTTGTATAAATATGCAATATTGCCCTACAGTTAGGATACAATTCATATTTTGTTCTTAGTATATCACTTTTTATCCTCTTTGCTATGCTATCTTGTCGAATCATTATCTGTACAGCTTCATTTTCTCTCAAAATATTCAGATCTGCAGCTTTAATTTTTAAATCACATCTATTTGCACCGTCAACCTAAAAGCATGAAAAGCAAAAATTACAACTATATACTAATGTCTATATTCAATAAATTCATCTCCAAGTTACTTACTTTGCATTGAAAAGATAATTCATAGTTTTGGTCAACAATTGGCCATTTTTGGTCAAGAACATTTTTATTCCAATTAATATATGGTGAACTGATATTTATTTTTCCTGGAGCCGAAATAAAACCTGCCCACAGCTCTGAACAAAAATGTGGTGTTACAGGAGATGTCATAATTATTAACTGTGCTAATGCTAATTCAAATTCCTCACTTCTATTTATAATCTCTGAAGGCACATTATTCTGTAACAAAAAATTGTATATGAAAAGAACATTGTATTAGTTCGTACATACTTGTTGAATCTAAGAAATACTTGTAGAATGTATCCTTTCTTGCTATTTGAGTGGTTAATATAGAACTTTTTCGTGAAAACCACCTACAATTTTTACATGGATTAAAACAATACAAGAACTAAGATGTAAGCTTTCTTTATCGACAGATACCCTGCAATCTTGGGTTGATAACCAACCTATCTACTATATGAAGATTTACGCGATAATGAAGAACTCGAGGAACTGGCAAGTGAAAGGGGGCTGTAGTGCTTACTAGGGAACTTGGCTGACCAAATGTTAAGAGAAGCGAGTGTGTGCAATATTTTTATAATTTTTTTCTCTTATTTTTGTCATCCCAAAAATCCCGAGATTGATCAAATTTAATTCTGAAATTTTCGAGACTGAAAAATAAACAAGACTCCCGAGATCTGGAGATTTGGGATCCCGCAATCAAATTCTCTCTCGAAAGCCATAAAGGTAAAAAATATTTGCTTTACCGCCACATAGGTACAAAAAATTTGCTTTGCCAAGTCTAAGGTATAAAAACCATGAACCTCCTAAAGTTCATCTTAATGTTAGATCTTTGACCAGGTTAAAAGAAAATGAGTTTAGCTACACTAAATCATTCCTGCTTGTTCATAAAATGATTATAAGTACATCTAAAAAAAAGAAACTTACTCTTAAAAGATTAGTTAAACTTTGAAGTCTAGATATTCCAACACTGAGTTTCTGGGTATATTTAAAATGGTATGTTGCTGTAGCGATTAGATAGTTTCTAGTATTCCATATTTTTGATTCAAATTGCTTAAACTCATCACCAGAAAGTTTTTTAGACTCATTCACAGGGATGTTGTTTCGTTGTTTTAAGAATTCTCTAATTGTAATCCATAATCTATGTTGCCAATTTAAGATGCCGGGCAATGCTGTTGAAAACAAATAAATAAACAATATTTATGCTGGCTTGTAAAAAACCAATACATTAAAAAATCTATCTCACTTGCATCAGACCAATGACGACTTGTTGCTGGAGGTACATCAGCAAGAATTAACAATCGTGTTGTATCACATCCATAATTGGCTAAGAGTCTTTGAGGATTTTCACCATTATATTTTGATTTGCTCATCTTTTCCCACTGTACAGATACAGGTTCACTTGTTTCTTTTTCTTTATATGTATTTCCTACTTTTTCTACATTTTCTGGTGGGATATACTTTCCAGATGATTTAACTTTGTAAGATTGCCCCATCACCATTCCCTGCACTAAGAGCTTTTGGAATGGTTCTTTTGATGGTGTCCAACCAAGAGAATGTAAAAAATAGCTCATAAAACGAGCATAATATAAGTGAAGAACTGCATGCTCCTTGCCTCCAATGTAGCAACTAACTGGCACCTTTCCAAGAAGGCTCTCTCTACTAAATGGCAGTCTGTCGTTTTTTGAATCTAAATATCGGTAATAATACCATGAGGAATCCACAAAAGTGTCCATCGTGTCGGTTTCTCTTTTTGCATCTGATAAACATTGAGGACATTTACAATTTACCCAATCGTTTAATTTTGATAATGTATAACTGCCAGTTTCAGTTTTATTTATTTGTGGCAATTTTACAGGGAGATCTGGATAAGGCACTGGTACAGTGCCACATTGAGGACAGTGTATTATTGGTATTGGGGTGCCCCAATACCTCTGCCTGGATATTAACCAATCTTTAAGTTTTGAACTTACATAGTACCCCCCACATTGTTTTTTAATAGCAATATCAACAGCCAATTGACTATCACATTCAAGATTAATATCTGATTTTTTTATGGTTAGTGACATATTTAGAGACTTGGCTAAATTCATGTCATTTTCATCAAATGCTGCACAAGCAATGTAAACATCTCTGCCTTCAGGATATTCAACAGCATCAGTTACAATGACTGGCAAGCTTGAATTGGTTAATGGATTAAAACACTGCAAATCATCTATTTTATTTTTATGTAATCCATGTAACAAAACATGGTTTGTGCTTATGGTTACATATTCACCATGAATAAGCTTATATGGCTCAGATGACCAAATATCAAAGCTTTTACTAGTATTACCAATTTTCATTTTAAATGTTACTACTATTCCATTACATTCACCAATCCAATGTTTTTGTAAATTAATTATATCATTCCAATTTTCTAATTTCTTACTGTCCAGGCCATCATATAAACTTTTTGCAAATTTTGTGGTTTTGATAAACCATTGTGTTAATACTTTTTTCTCAACAGTAGCTCCTGATCTCCAAGAACATCCATTATCATCAACCTGCTCATCAGCTAAAACTGTTTTGTCCACTGGATCCCAATTTACATGAGCCTGCAAATATAAGAATGAAAGGTGAAAGCATCAACTAAACACCAAGGATACTAGATTTTTGCATAATGCTTTTTAATTATTATACACAACTATATTGACTTTAATTATACAATGTTTTTAACCGGTTTTATACTGTCAAATAATGCTGCTGATAGTGAAATGTGTTATAAGTAACTAAATATTTCATTACCTTACTTTGATAAGCCAATCCATTTTCATACAGTTGTAGAAATATATACTGAGTCCACTTATAGTAACTAGGATCACAAGTATTTACCTCCCTATCCCAGTCAAAATTATACCCTAATTGTATAAGTTGCTGCTTCATTGTCTGTATATTTGACTCTGTCCACATATGAGGTGGAATATTTCTCTCAATAGCGGCATTTTCTGCTGGTAACCCAAATGCATCCCAGCCAATTGGATGTATGACATTATTGCCACAAAGCTTATTAAATCTAGCAATGGTATCTGATATTGAGTATACTCTCACATGTCCCATGTGTAAATTTCCTGATGGATATGGAAACATGGGAAGAACATAGAAAATTTGATCAGTATGGCCAGTAGCTTTACTGAGCACTTCAGAAGACCAATGTTTTTCTATTTTTAATTTAATTTCCGTCGATATATTGTCATTCTAAAACAAAAACGTTAATAGAAACTATAGTTAATAATTAAGATTATTAAAAAAAAGTTCTCTGTCAATCCAACATGTGTATATTCTTATTTGAATTTCACCTTACCCAATAACCTAAACAATTTTTGTTTCTTCGAAAAACATTTGATACACTTGATCTGAATAGTACGTTTGATTTTTTTAGACTAATTAAAAATGCGTAAACAGACATTTTAATAATTTATAAGCAATAATCAATTAAAGTATGTAAAACTGTGCACTAGTCACGTCTATGCGATTATTTCTTTCAGTATGGAATATTTCTTTTTCTTTTCATCATATTATTTTTAAAATCATTTTCTTATTAAAAGTGATATTCAGATAAGTTAAATTATTTTAATATTTTCAAATGCTTATGCCAGTATATAAGTTCCAGATTGGTTCAAACAAACGACAGTGACACTCGTGTGACCATTGACAATAATATATCGAATATTATCTGTTTTATTAAGCAAGTCAACGTTTATGTTGAGGTGACAATTACACAGTCGATAAAGACAGAAATTGACTCCAAATCTACGAAAGAACTAACCAACTAAAGTTAAAATGTTGTCGAATAAGATTTAAGTTTTGAAAATATTAAAGAAACACTGTAATAATATAGAGTCTTAGTTCACCTAAGACAGATAAGTATTTTTAGGACCAGTTTTTATGGTTTATCAGTAAGAAATTTACTTGTTTCGCTTACAAAGTACATAACTTGCATGTTTATTGGGATTGAATCTACTATAATTCTGTCAATAAAATGTAGTTTTGTTGTAAAATGCAGGCGAAAAAACGTTATGTACTCTTGATTCTAGTTTGCACCCTTGTCGTATATTTATGCTTTGGGGTACATTATTTTAAATCTGAACACCGGCATAGTCGAATTAATCAATTACCGACTTTTGCCACCCTTGACGAACTATACGAAGCGCCGTCGCATCTGAAAAGAAAACCAAATTCCATTACTAAGCCTTGTCGTATGGAGACATGTTTTGATTTTTCCAATTGTGGTAGTGATCCCAAAGTATATGTATATCCCACTGACGGTCCTGTGAGTGCTACATATAGAAAAGTTTTATCAGTTATTCGTGAATCAAGTTACGCTACACGAGATCCCAATGAAGCTTGTCTCTTTGTACCTGCGGTGGATACCCTAGATGCAGATCCTCTGTCACCTGAACATATCCCAGATGTGGCGTCGAGATTGTCACGATTGCAATACTGGAAAAATGGTAGAAATCATTTGATTTTCAACCTCTATGCTGGTACTTGGCCTGACTATGATGAAGGTGCTTTGGGGTTTGATCCCGGAGAGGCAATATTGGCCAGAGCAAGCGCATCAGAAACTATATTTAGGGATGGTTTTGACATCTCTCTGCCTTTATTTCATAAAGAACATCCTGAGCGTGGTGGACTTCCTCCAACAGCTACTGCCAACCCGTTTCCAGCTTCCAAAAGGCATTTGCTGGCTTTCAAAGGCAAACGATATGTTCACGGAATTGGTAGTGAAACAAGAAATTCCTTGTGGCATTTGCATGATGGTGATAATCTCATCTTAGTTACTACATGTCGACATGGAAAATCATGGAAGGACTTAAGAGATGAAAGATGTGATGAAGATAACAAGGAATATGATAAGTATGATTTTATGACCATATGTAATGGGTGAAAGTTACTGTGGTAAAATATCTAGGTTTACAGAAATAAATAGATTTTATATTAGGAAGAATAAAACCTCATTGCATAGTGTCCTTGAATCTCTTTTCAACTATAATAAGATTATTTCTAATTTCAGATTTGATTATGAGCAACTGCTAGCAAATTCAACTTTCTGTTTGGTGGCACGTGGAAGAAGACTAGGTTCATACCGTTTCCTTGAGTCATTAGCAGCGGGCTGTGTACCAGTATTGTTAAGCAATGGCTGGCGTTTGCCGTTTGATGAACGTATTGATTGGCGTAGAGCAGTGATTTGGGCTGATGAGCGTCTGCTATTACAGGCAAACAAACACATTAAAAATAAATATTATTTAACAGTAGTATTATTTAAGGAAAATTTTCCTTATGATTTTTTTTGTAGGTGCCAGAGTTGGTACGTTCAGTTCGTCCTGAACGTATTCTTGCTCTTAGGCAGCAGACTCAACTATTATGGGAGCAATACTTTTCATCAATAGAAAAAATTGTTTTTACAACAATTGAGGTAATAGTAAATGTCATGTTCCTTTTATTTCAATTTAATCTTACTATGTGGAAGCTTCATACTTATAATTTATTCTTTATCTGTTATTTCAATGTTTATGAAGTTAGTGCTCATCTAATATTAATTTTCAGATACTACTAGAACGTATATTGGCACATAGAAGTTCAAGGCAACGTGAAGCACTTATATGGAATACATCTCCTGGCGCACTTGGCACTCTAGCTTCGTATGGGGATTCCCGTGCGCATCTCCCTGCCGGGTCGCCGGCGCCTCCTGCGCCGATTGCACCCACACCGCCCCCCATCCCATTGCCTGCACCCTCTGTGCCAACAGTTGCTCCTCCAGCTACACCAGGCTCAACGTTTACTGCATTGTTATATGTCCAAGCAACCTCACCCGCCCTACATAAACTCCTTGCGAACATAGCCAGCAGTGAATTTTGTGAGAAGTTAAGTGTTATTGTATTATACTTTTTGTCCAAATGATTACATATATTCAAATGTTCTGTACATATAAGATTGGAGAATGAAATAAAAAAAATATAGCTATAATTATTCAATTCAGGTTGTACTGGTATGGGATAGTGAGCGCGCGGCTCCAACATTAAAGTCGTTGACTAGATTGGTCGGTGACAATCGAGATCCTTTACCAGTAATAGTTATTGACTCTACTACACATTACCCAGGGTGAGTCAAAATTATTTTATTAAGTATTTAACTAAATAATTATATATTAGTAAAGAATATGATTTTAAAATTATTTAACTAACAATCATTCAATCCAATCAGTGATGTATACCATATAAAATGGGTTTTCAGTCTAACACATCAATCTAACCTTGATTCATATTAAATAATTTATTTGGATAAGGATAAATACGAAGGTCGCATGGTCTAATTTTGGTCAGCTTTTAAAATGTATAAAGTAGTTATAGTGACATAACTACAATATTTGGACATATAGTATCGCAAAGTTATTTAAATATTGATTGTTTTCTAATATTGTAGAACATTTTTTTGGTCTATCATCAATAATTTCCGCAGCGTATGCGATGAAAGAAATTTTTAAGCAAATTACTTTTACACCTTGGTTCACGTTACTGAAGTTTTAGCAAGAACCCCCCTTTTTTTCTAGTAATAATATAGCTTATGTTACTCAGGATTAATGTAGCTTTCTAATGGTGAAAGAATTTTTAAAATCGGTTCAGTAGTTTCTGAGTTGATTCGTTACAAACATACAAAAATACGAAGATTTCCTCTTTACTAGTACTTTATTAGTATAGATATTTGTATCAAAACTATTTGTAACTTCAAGCTTTTTGACGATGTACAACCAATTTATCGTAAAATTCATATTGTTTCAACTTATTTAATTTGTAATATAAATATCACGTACAGTGAGGGAGTGTCAGCAAGATGGCAGCCTCTTTGGGCTGTTCCTACAGCTGCCGTGTTCTCGTTGGATGGTGACGCGCCCCTCCTGGCCGAGGAGCTCGACTTTGCGTTTCGCGTCTGGCAACACTTCCCGGAGCGCATCGTTGGCTACCCGGCACGCAATCACTTCTGGGATGAGTCCAAAGTGAGTTATTATTTAATTATTTTGCATACATGATATATTTACAGGAAACAAAATATGTATGAAAAATTTGTACAAGGGCGCTAATTACTCTTATCAGGAGTTTCTTCCAGTAAGCCCAAAAATTAGAAAAGTAATAAAGGGAGGTAATTTTAGCCATTCAATATAAAAGTTCATTCGTATTATATAATATTCTTATCGTATCGTATTATAGTAATATATTATATTAATATGATTCCAACGAACTTACAATTCAATTTTAAATTTCTTCAAATCCCCGTGCTTGTGGGCTTTGCGATGACGATTAACAAATCACAAGGCCAGTCGTTGGATGTTAGCGACATAACCTAGACTTACCGTGTTTCGCGCATGAACAACTACGAGTATATGTCGCGTGTATAAATATGTTACGTGTCGGAAAACAAAACATAAGACGTAGATTATCAGAAACCTTTACATTCAATGTTAACTGTATTTGTCTTTCACGTGAAAAAATAAACAAGTTTCATGTAATAACCAAACGAAATTCAAGCCATACACAACGCAGCCTAATAATATTGATTTCAATAAGTTGATTTGAAAGGTTATTAAGGATGGATAGTCGCTGATTAAAAGGTTTAACCTATATGTAACAGAATCAATATTAGATGATACTAAGTTCACCGGGTCATCTAGTTCAATATAATATTCAAGATATTATGGAGTTCATTCGTATTAATATACTATCGAACTCCCCTCGCCTGCGAAATATATGCTCACACTGCATTGCAATTTCCTTGAGGATATCAAAGTATTTTAAAAACAAAATACGGCTCATATTACTCGCTGATAATGTAGCTTTTGATAATTGAAAGAATTTTTAAAATTGGTCCAGTTGTTTTTTAAGTTATCCACAAATTACAAAAACACGTTCTTTTCTTAGTAATATTAGTATAGATCAATACACTATATCTCGACACTCGAGATGTCATTTGCTAGCTGTTTGAGTTTCCGTTTTTTTTATTTCTATATTATTTTGTTAACCAAATCCATTTTACAATATTTTGCAGATAAATGTCTGACAGGCCAAATAGTATTTATAAAACTATATAGATCATATACAAGTAGTAGTAGACATATTAACAGTTCTATTGTTTGTAATATAATTTGTTGGGATGTTATGGCACAGGACCGGTCAGAGTGGCGCAAGTTAGGGGAGGCCTATGTCCAGCAGTGGACCTCCAAAGGCTGATGGATGGATGGATGGATGGATGGGATGTTATGGATATGATTGTTTTGGAGAGTTTCAGTTGGAGATATTAGATGATTTATGAATAACTGGAAAAGAGATAAATAATATATACAAGCAGTTTCACTTTATTTCTAGGTATTATTTAGTTTTTTATACATAGCTAAAAGCAACTGGCCTCAAAAATTTAATAGTAAGTATAAACATACATTTCAATAAGTGAAAGGTAGTTGTCTTTACATGTCTGCTTTTATCTGATTCGGTTACGGTTCCAGAGATCCATAACATCCCTGACATTGAAGTATAGGTATTGCATTGGTAGTTGCAAAGGAAAATTTTCATGTTTATCAATTGATTTTATAGAATCTCTAACGCGACTTTTTTGTAGGGTGCATGGGGGTATAGCAGTAAGTGGGGCGGTGCTTACTCGATGGTACTCCCGGGTGCTGCGCTCGTTCATCGTTCATTACTAGCGCAATACGCTGCAGCGTCGCCCGCTTTACGTCTCGCAGTACGCCGCGCGCGTAACTGTGAGGACATTTTGCTCAATTGTCTCGCTGCGCACACGACGCGTCGCCCGCCGCTCAAGTTAGCGCAGCGTCGTCGATACAAGGCACCCCACCACCATCATAGGTAAAGTATAGAAAAGTTCTTTTCCGACGAACTTAATTGTCAATCGAAAAATGTTGTACGTGTTTCGGTTGCAATTTCGGAGAGTCGATAATGTGTGGATCCCCGGCTTGTATTTAGTCCGAACGCGCATCTGTCATGTCTTTTTTATATTATGCACATCCAAGGTCTGCGGTAAATACGAGCATTTCCATTAGCTAGCACGCCGCTCGTTGATCTGCTGTTGACATAAAATAACTTATACCTCCTCTTGTACATATGTACATATAGTACTTTGTCTGCCTAACGAAAAATCCCAGCATCGAGTCAGCACTGGGGCAGACATTTATATGACAGATTGACGCTTCATCTCGGGCCTTAATTGTTTGGTACATCTCAACTATTTTGCGACCCGCACCAGCCACCTAAAAAATGTTCAAGTCATGCTTACCGGAAATATAGTACTTAGTATGAAAAAGGACGTATTAACGTATTGTATCGTACAAAAAGTTTCCTAACATACTTTACTTTATTTAAGTACACTCTTTTCATTTTACAAAATTATTTATTTCGAGAAGAAAACTGTAAGTAAATAGTGTATGCAGCTTAATGCTAACCAGTTTTTATCCCCGTATAGCTGCCATATCCATTTTAACTTGAATTACCACCTGCTCTTGCTTAACTTCCTTCATTACATTACATTGCATTGCATTACGTTATGTGTATCGACTAGGTTTATTAAACATTTTAACAAGGAATAATACATTGTAATTGTTTAGATCTGCTTGGAGTGATCCGGAACATTTCGTTCAACGCCAGTCCTGTCTGAACACATTCGCAGCCGCCTGGGGTTACATGCCGCTAATACGTTCCGTTCTTCGTTTGGACCCCATACTTTTTAAAGATCCCGTGTCGACACTTAGAAAAAAGTATAGGAAAATGGAATTAGTAACGTCGTAGTAATATTCCAGAAAATATTAATGTGCTCATTAAACTTTGTTATGACTTCGTTAACGATAATAATGTTTAATTACGGTATGTGTATTAGTGAAACAAGTGCATCATATTATAATGTATTCTGTTGCAACGATTTTGTATTAACATGATATTGAAAATAATGTTGCATTGTAATCATTGATATGACGTTGACGTTAATAATAATTTTTTCATTGCTCTAAAGTGTGACCCTTAAATGACTCGTCTTATATTTTAATATTTGTTTATTTATTTTATTTATATAAAATTTATCAGAAATATTCTTTTTCTAGTCTTGATAAGATAATATTAATTTAAGTCTTATTAATATTCTGGTATACGACAATTAAATGTATTAAACTGAATATTTGTTTAACTTTTCTTTTATAGGGAAATGGACAGATTATTGTTTTTAGTACGATTTTTTAGGAATTCAATCAACTTATTTTGTTTTTATGTGAAAACTTTTTTACGTAAATAGTCTATAAAGGCTCACCTGATGGTAAATGGTCACCGTCACTCATGCTCGTAGGCAACACCAAATGGACCACCACCGCGTTGTCAGCCAAGATGGAAGCAGGGGGCCGCTTACTACTAAAACAAGTACAATATTTCACGGTCGATTTTACTACAATGATCATAACTAGGCAGATGTGTAAAGAACTATACCATGCACAAGTACCGGCGGGATTAAACTGAACTCAAACAGAACATAGGCCAGGGGACTTTGGTCTAGACTCAGAGGCGGATAAGATGAAGATAATAAGCCTCACTACTGCTTTATAGATATATACATACATATATTTAAAATATAGTTAAAAGCTATATCATTAGATTCTATATCATTCGAGATGTACACAATACCAAAACATCCCGATTAAGTAGCTTAAATAAGATTACGATAGGTTGTCTTTTATAACGACCCCGTAGCCCAGTTGGTAGTGACCCTGCCTGCCGAGCGTGGGGTCCCAGGTTCGATTCCCAGCCGGGGCAGATGTTTATGTGACAGATAAATGTTTTTTCTCGGGTCATGGGTATTTGTGATGTGATAATTGTGTATGTCCATGCCACCCGCAACATAGGGAATCCTAGTGCGAGGGTGTGAGTGTGTAAACGTTTATTATTATTTATTTATTATCAAGAAGTTTCACCATCAATTTATGTCACTATTGTAAAGTTGTATATTAAATATGCATCAGACTGGTATAGCTACCAGTTATATGTGGCCCTGATAAGAATCAGGACTCTGAAGTGTAGATAGCATGAATGGTCAAAGGCAATCTAGAATTTCGCAAGTTCTTATATGCGAACGAAATACAAGATCTAACGACTGGTATCTAGAGACACTGGCATAAACCACAAAGTCTCCTCGAATATTTTTCATCACTAGCGGGGCATCCATGCAACACCTACCCGAATGCGATATTGCTTAATTTGTTCATCATTTATGATCCATACAAGCCGCTGGGACATTAAACCATTCATAAAATACGATAGGTAGATATACGTTTATACTTCCTTAACTAACTATAAAATATAGAACAATAACTGTATACACATAATTTGTAGCACCCGGAGGGATCATCTAGCTGCATTAAATTGGTAAGCATTACATAAGTAGAACGCAGCTGACATAACGAAGACTTCGCAACAGCCACAACAGTGGCCTTGGCCCGGTGCCGGGCGACGACGCGCGCTGCGCAGGTTGCGCGGGAACATTGTACCTAGTTACCAATGGACACAGCTTTGGCGACTCACAGTGCTGTGTGGTGCAAGCAGCTGTTGCACGCTTGCTTCGTGTTCCGTGGTCCTCTTTAACGTACGTAATCTTGTGCAAAATTAGACAATAACACACCCAGGTGAGCCAGACAAATTCAACGGCAACAGGAAAAAGACTTAAAAGAATATGTGCTTCATTTAATTGTTTTAAATTAGTAATAAAGTGATTAAATCATTGGATTGAATGAATTACTTTATGGGTTTGATAAGAAGTACGGTTTTTTATTTCTTATAAAGATCATGTTTCAAATGAAACTCGTGAACAAGTGCCTATTTATGTACATACTAGTCAGCTAATCGTAAAAGTTAATAGAAGTGCTAAATGATTGTTAAATGTTTATATATATAACTAATCTGCGTGTTTTTGAAAAAACTATTTTATTAATGAATTTATCCGATGCAAAAATTTTGATAAAAATATTGAAATTCACCATATGGTGCGTACGGAGAATGGACTAACTCACGACCTGACGACCTTCGCACGAAATTGCGTAAAATTGTTTGTCAATAAATGGTGTCCATAAGTTTATATATTTAATTATATTTCACATGTGATAAAATACTTAATACATTAATTAACATCGATTATATGTTACAAGTATGTGGAAAAGTAGTACCAAGGTTTAAGTCGTTTTATAATATAACTTACTGACTGTACTATCCTATCTTTAGGTGTGGAAAAAAATTACGCAACTTTAATTTACATTAACTTTTAATATTTTGTGATTTTATTTTACGACACGTCTTGTTCTAGGTCGACACTTGTTTTATTGGTGAAACAGCATAGGTACAAAGCATACAACATTAACTAATTGTAAGATATATGACAACTATTACAGTGAGTAAGATTAATTTCAAGATAGTTAAATTCTAGATGTGAATATAATTGATTTATGACTTAATTTGAGGTGATCACAATATATTTAATAATATTTAATGTACCGAATTACTCACAAACCGCTAACTAATTAATTACTTATAACAAGAATTTATAGCTATATAATTTTTATTTCGAGGACTGTCCTAACAATATGTCTACATAAAGGGGTTTACTGTTAGACACATTATTTTATTTGAGAAGTTTATGTTTCCAGCGATTAAATTTTTATTGATGTATTCAATGTGTACTTGGAGGTATTAAAAAGATTCTATACTAGATGTTGGACATTATTAAAAAGGGCGAGGCATGTGTAAGGAATCCGGCCAACATTGCCTAAACCACACTCCTCTGCTCAAGTTACCCTTACTGATAAGTGGACGAGGCAATAGCCTAAGATTCGTCTCGTTGAAGGACCTTGGGCTCGGTTAAACTGCCTAGCTTGCTTTACCTTTTCAAATCAAAACTGCGAAATCTTTTAGATATTTCGGAAGCAACGTTCAAAAAAAACTTACTAACAAGCGAGTTCGCCGTGTTCTTAAGAATAATCTTTTTATTTATTTTTTCTTACTGACCGTAAAAATGATTTAATAGAGTGTAGTAAAATGAAATTAAATCAAGCTTTTCAATAAAACATACAAAATAATTAAAAATGTTTTATTATTACGATAACGATAAATAACTAGCACAAACTATGTATAAACAGTGATTGAAAATAATATAAACGAATTACCTACTCAAATCAAATACACTTACGAAACCCACAACGAAGCCAAAAGATCAGCTTCACTTAAGTGCGCTCTAAGAATCCCGACGCACTTTCTGTACCGGTAATTCTATAATCTTATTTTTGCTAGACAAACTCACCGCTGATTTCGCAGTGTGATTATTATGATGGGAAATATTACGAGAAGTTAGCCGATTATTATGGTATGGTTAATTTTGTATGTAATGGTTAATGGTTATGTAATGTTTTAAACAATCTATTATTGTCACTTTAATTATAATGTTTTAATATTAAGCTTTAATGATTAATGAATTCATCGAGAATTTAGCGGCGAAAAAGAATCGTTTGTGTGTGTGTGTCTTGTCCGTTCCGTACTATGTACATACCGAAATCCACGGTACCATGTCAGGCGTAAACCCTCTTACCGACGGATTTTGCTGATATCCATAAGCGACAGTAATCACTTAGATAATAATTATCAGATGTTACATCTGCTTGTTTACCGGTTATTAACGTAAAAATAATACCTATTAAAATATGTTTAAGATTACCCATGTCCTTTATATAAAGGCCAGTCTTTTTGACATTAGATTATTAGTAGTATTCATAAATATAAAATAGATTGATATATAAATATTACTTATTATCAAATGTTGACGCGAAAGGGGACATAATAGTATCCACGAATGAAGTTAATTTATAGTTGTTGCTTTACAATGAGGAAATCGTAAAAGCAGACTTGAAACTTGTTTTACAGATAGTGCCATATACTTATGCAGTATGAACTGCTGACTAAGTTAGTTAGTCAGTACGTGCTACAGATTGAATAACTACCCGTAGGTTTTGGTATTACAACCGCTATGTAACTTCTATACAAGTATTGAGTTTGTATATAGAGAATTGGACAACTTTTCAGAAAGCGCAACGTACAGTATAGTAACCGTGAGAAATATATTTTTAGTATTATATATTTTATTTATAGTATGTAATTATATTTATAATAAAACCAAAAGGGTGTAGATAAATTATTAAGCTGAATTTAAACGGATATTTAAGATCTTGCGTCCTCAATAATTGTAACATTGTTTCTATTATTTAGTCATTTTATTATTTCACTGGCCGATTAATGTACTTTTATGTAAAATTATATTTATATATAATTGCAATATGTAAAATTTTCAAGCCACTAATATCCCGGGTATTATTGCAGCTTAAGTATAACTATAGATAATTGTTAATACAGGTCTATTTACGCAATATAACCTGAAATTAAACAAGTTTAGATAGCAAAACCAGTCTGAAAAGCTATCTATTAATTTGTTGGATAATTTCAATTATTAGATGCTTACTTCAGATAGTATAGATAAGTAGATACAACAATACGAGTACATTTAATAAGTATCCCGCCATTGCTCCCTTTGGAAAATTCCGCGGGAACAGATCCATTTCCCGGGATGAAAAGTATTCAAGATTATGATGACCCATAATAGTGTTAATTTTACCCGAGGACATACAGACAAACAAAAAAATATTTATACTTCTATATCGATTATAAAGTGTAGTAGCATTAAAATTTCCAAACAATTTTCCATGTAGGTACAAATTTGTCCTCGACACGGTTCTTTTTATTAGTAGGTACTTTTTTGAATTGTTTTAATAAAGTATTTAAATATTTACATCCCACTGACAGTCAATGAAATTAATCTAAGAAATATTGATTTTACAGAAAAATCTGAAAATTCACACGCAGAATGGCACTAACTGAACACTTTTCTGTTTTATTAATATTTACGATCATCGCATTCATCCTTCCACTGTTTACAGCACAACCTGTGAGTATAACATTATGTAAATAATAATTGTTTGTAGACATTTGAGTGCATGTATTTGTGAATGGAGACAGGACCAATCTACGCCTTATGTACACAGCTAGAATCTAGGCATAGGTGTTCGTACAATACATGTAAATTACCTAGGTCTCCCATAAAACCTTAGCCCATTTTTACTATAATATATACATACTAGAAGAGAAAACACTAAAAGACATTTCAGGTCAATCTGCAATCATGAAATAAATTAGAAAGTTATTTATTTATAGATAGATAAACTATATCTGACAAACATTGCAAACTTTACTTAGTCCAAAATACTTTCCAAATTACTTACCATCCTGCAATATAATAAATTACTTATTTAGTAATTTCAAAAATATTAAGTGATTTCCGAATTCATTCAGGCGGTATTAACACAAATCTAAATGTATAGATTCAAATATTTTGTCTCTTAAAATAATGTATTACGAAGACTAATAATTTAGTAATCACCTATATACTAAAAATTTATTGTTATAGTACACGCCCTTATGTCATGGGATAATAATGAATATGAATACTAGTATAGATTATATTTTAAGTTGTGCACACCCAGAAATGTTTAGCTGTATCAAATCACAGGGCTCGCCTATCTAGATCGGATTGACCTCGCCAGGCCGTACCGGGATTTAGGGGAATCGGTTTAATTAAAGAGATATAGAGATAGAGAGAAAACTGGTCTCGAGCGCTTATAGATTTACAGGTAATCTATAATAAGTCGTTTAGTAAATAAAGTCGGGTTGTGTCAGAAGTTGAATGAGTCAGTGTAGTAGTGTGGATTGCGCTAGTGGTAAATATTTCATGACATCCTCATTTGTTTGACGAAACTTTAAGCAGTTTATTTTGAATATTATAGTTTCGGGCGGCATAAGAAATTCTAATTCTTGCGTTGATTAATAACCATTTTCTTTCTTTTACCAAGTATGGTGAAGTATGTTCCAGGCCTCTTTAGTTACGGGAAGTGTTTGCATTAGACAGCTTATTTTAGCCAATTTAATCACTACAAAATCAAAGGCATCGTATTTCGTGGAGTGATATTTTTAATTAATGAACTACTGCAATGTTAATTTTAAACAATGTTACAGCCTACTGCCAATATGTCCATAGCAAAAGACCGTGGTTTTAGAGAAATATCACTGAAAGCAGGACGGCGTGTTGCTGTAAAACCTAAATGGGGTTTCTTTGGAACAGTTTTCAACTTAATATTAGAGGTAAGCTAGAAAACTTGTTTCCTTACTAATCTGTAATATTTGTTGCTAAGTTACTTTTTTAAAATTATTGTACTTTTTAATATATAATGTAATTTTTTAATCGCAAATATGTTAAGGTAACCTTTAAGAGAAGTCATGCAAATACAAGACGGTGGTCATGTTCTTAAAATTTTACTTTTATGTATTAATAGCCAATACAAATGTATGAACAAATCTTTAAACGTAGTTCATAAGTATGTTTTTGACTATTTGCACGTTTATTTTTCATTTCAGCAAATCAATGACACAAAAAGTGCATATGGACAAATTTCTGATTTAGTTAGCAATCAATTTATTGATGATAATGTAAGTATTGTATGTAGCATAAAACAGTTCACTCTGTAGTGTACCTACATTTCCTTTTCCATTTATCATTGTTCTCTATCTACTCAGAATTATACTACTAATATTAGACTAATTTTATTATAGAAAATCTTTTATTAAGTAATGGCTATTTTGATTTATTGTTTATTTTTTTTTATTTTTACAGTTTTATTTAAAAGAGATTGTTTTACGTGCTTTCATATTTTTGAATTTCCGATCTATTTCCGTCTTTTATTATATTATTATATCCTTATATTAATAATAAATAATTTGTATTTATATAATACTAGCAAACCACCGTCGCGTTGCTTCACTTCAATAAAATTACGCCTTACCCTGATAAATAGCACCTGCATTGTTTTAGGAATTTGTTTTTAACGTACTATGAATTAGAAATATATTAATTTATAACTTTTTTATCGATGGACGGATTGCAATGAAACAAACTTTAAATAGTAAGTGATGTTTACATCACTACATTAATGAAAATCATAACGAAATCGGATTAACCGTTTTTAAGTTTTAAAGGTTAGCGGGCACAAAAGCATAGACAAACAATCAAAAATTGTAACAACTATTATTTTGGGTTCTATTACGTTAATAAAGGCCGCTAAAATAGTTTTTCTCGTATATCCTTCATCTACAGAAAAGGATGTATTAAAATTGTATTATAGGTATGTATAGATAATAAAGAAATTCAAATATCTATTCACATTTAAACCCTTTGACTGTTATACTTAGGTGTTTGATTCAGTGTAACGTAGTCAAAAACAAAATAAATAAATATTACGAATTTACATACACGTCTTTGACTTGTAAGAATAATATCTTGTATCTTTAAAGCATTTAGATGTTTATATTTTTGATAGCAAGACTTATTCTCACAATGACCCGGAAAGAATCCGTAGTAGGAAGAACTGTAAAATGTATTTGATAAGAGACAAGTCAGCATTAAAAATGAAATGGAATAAGAAATAAAAAAAAATTGAAGTTAGTGAAACATTATCTTGATTATCAAATTATTATTATATTATTACATAGGCTGATGTAAATCAACGCAAGAAGAATGGAAGGCAAATGAGATCTAGCATTAATTAATATAACGTGAAATAGTATTACCTACAATTTACAGTTTGTAACTGGGAGTATTATATTATTATATTTAGAATTGTTGATAATTACAAATAATCTCCGTAATCTATCCTAGGAACAAAATTATCATGTTAGGAACATAGTTATAAACAAAATTTTATATTTTCCACTACATACTAAAATATAATAATAGAAACGAAATTTAAACAGGCTGTAACAATAAAACCAGATTCTAGCAGCAATGGTACGACGGAGAGTACAAAAATTACAAGAACGGAATTTTTAAAAATACTGGATCGCAATCTTAAAGGATTGGCACGTCTCCGGAACTTAGAATGGCGTGAAGCCAAGAAAGTAAGTTAAAATAAAAACTATAATATTTTTACCTCAGCTGTCATATTGTAATAAAACAAATAATTGTAGTCACAGTAAAAGTGAACGTAACACCGTGGCCGCGAATACAGACAATGTACCTACATATGTAATAAGAGTACCTGAAGGAGACGGAGCATAGTTTGTGAAAACTGCTCAACAAACGTCGATCTCTATCGTCATGTTAATATTGTAAACGTATTTCAGAAATAAGCAGTGATAACTTAATGGTTGCAATTGAAGAATTCTAATCATACGTGATACCAATCCGCTAGGCATATCTGAAGAGATGCGTCATAAAATTAATTAATTATTATATGTTATCAAACCAAGCATTTCTTAAAACGTTCTCAAAGGATCTGAAAAATACCAAGTAGTGGTTTTCAGTATTTACTAATGTACTCTATGGTAGTGGTTGATGAGGCCGATTTATCACGAAGTTCTTGTTAACCAAAATCATAGTGTGACATAAAAATATCGTAGCCAATTCGGTTCAACTATGGGAACTAAAAACCGATCTCTCTGTGCAAATACGGAGACAGCTAAGATTACAATTACTGTTTATTTATTACGACAATTTTATAACTCATGTGTTTTGTTAAAATGTTTTTAGGACTCATGGAGTAACCTGCAGTCATACTGGGATGAATTGTTTCGAGGGAAGAAATTATGAAACGTAAAATAAAAGGACTACCATAGTCGTCCGGCTTATATCACCCTGTATTAGAAGTTGTAAATAGATGGTATAGATTAATGTTTAAAAATGTGAAATAAACATCGTTGATGATTGTTTTGATGATCTGAAGAATTTCTAGAATAATAATAATTATTCATTCCTAGAAATTTTTAGATTTTTCTTTTGAGTGTGGTTTGGCGAACAGAAACACAACAGACCCGCTCTGATCCTCGTAATTAACACTTATCTGTAACTGCATTCTGATTCTTAAATCTCACATATTAAAAAAATATAAAAACATCAGAAAAATCCGACTGTCTACGAATTTGCTTTAACCTACAAAAAGAAGTAAACAAGACGTCCTAATTCTCTCCCCGATCTCAACATAATTCGGCTGTATACCGTAACCAGATGTCTATAACCATTAGGACGCCCAATGGCTAATTACCCCTTACTATATTTTTATTATTAAATTAGTTTATTTCTTCATCAGGACGATTTCTGAATATTATATATTGCAGTGAAGTGACTCGTACTGAGTATATATAATGAACTGTACTAAAGAATTATTGGAAGAAAGTGAGGATCACTTCTCACTCCGTTCTCACGGACGATTGCTACCAACTTTAAGTCGTTAAAAGTCGTAAAAAGCGATCTCCACCTTTGTATCTCGTTCAATTAATAGGACATTTTTGTTAATATTAATCGATTATTTCTGACTATATTCGATTAGAAAATAAGGGTTAGATATCACTACAAATTTAAAAAAGTTTTGTAAAGTGCTTTTAAAATAATATTAATTTATAATTAATTTAAATTTGTTTTAATCACTGTAACAAAAGATGATTGAATATTTACATAAATCGGACATATGATAGAAAGGTAGAGATCGCAAAAATAAAGGAAAAACGACAAACCTAAACAGGATTTAAAGACAAACTCGATTAAACCTCACTTGATACATGGCATCTAATTAACGCCATATCGCTTGGCGGCATGGCTTTATCTGATGGGTGGTAACCAAAGCCTGTAGCCGATGTTATGGTCTACCACCGGACGAATTCAGAAACTGCTATGAAACTTGATTTGTACTTTAATGTAATGTCGGAATACAACAAATAACAAAATATAATTAATGTTTTATTTTAATAAATATATTTACATTATATCGGTGTTTCTACTTTACAACTCTTAATTCTACTCAAATATCAACTGTTTCAGTTAACCTCGACCTCTTCAACTTGCCTGTCATCTGTCTTCATCAAATTACTATGTACTCGGTTAGTACTTCTTAGTTGATTTTGACTTAAAATGACAAATGAAGTTAATGCATTTAATTTTATTTAACGTTGGTTGATTTCCACTAGTTGTTATCCACTTCATTAAATTAACTTGAAAGGATTTTCCCAGTAATTAGTACACAAACACAAACATTTAATTTGTTACTAAATAGATAAATGTTCAAAACTGATACAATCTTGATCACTATTGAAATTATTATTAAATTCTTACATAGCAAGATTTTGAATGTACTAGCTATACTAGTACTCGTCAAATGATTATTTCCAATTTGTTTAATTAATCACACAATCATGTATTATATATTTCGACATCCGTAATAACAAGAGCGTTACTAATGCATGGCACAGTAAACTATAACCATTGCTGCCTGGATAACTTAAGTCATAGTGTTATGTAGGAACACTGATAAGGAGTTTTTTTTTCAATTAATATTTCCTATGCAAAAAGTTTACAAAAGCTATATATTTGATTATGATTCCATAACTACCTATTCAATTTTGTTTAAATATAGTTAAGCTTAATCTGGGTCTATCTCAAATTACAAGTACTCGTTTTAAGCCTTTTATTTAAATATGAGTTTCGTAATATTTTTAGTCCATTTGAACTACACTAAAATTTAAATATTTTGTAATGTTACATCACATAGTCAAGTTCTAATGATACCTCAAAATATTTGAAATGTGTCTACCTGTGTATATACCATAGAGTTACGTAATATTAACTCTATGGTATATACTTTTCAGGAAGTAAAAAAGTAGGTAATATCTATGAATTTAAATTCAGAAACTGCTATGAAACTTGATTTGTACTTTCTAATTTTGTAATCGTAGTCCACCATTTTGTTATGATGGAATGATTTGTTCTTCTTTCTAAGGTATCGGTCATCTTATATCCGATTTTAGAAAACATTGAACCATGTTTATTATAATATAAATCAATTAAGACTGCCGATTTTATTACATTATTAAACAAAAGCAGTGCAGTACGGATTAAAAAATATTTTTATTAGGGATATTAATACAAGTATTATAAAAATATGGTCAACTGTTTCTTGAAATCGGACGTAGTATATCCGATCAATTGGACGAATAATATTCTGTGGAATCTATGGTATGCTATTATGTTATTTTTATGTACTTTTCTCTTCTCTGTGGAATGTATGGATTGCGAAATGCACTGAATATAGTGAAAAAGAAATGAAATTTAATTCATCCCTTGAGTTGTTATATTGAAATATAAATATTTAAGTGTAAAACGACGAAATTTTTTTAATAAATGTGAGTATTATATTTACTATTTAACTTATTTTTAATGTATTGAACTCTATTTTATAACTGTAGTCGCCATTTTGTTTGATGCCGGCTTTGAGAAACTCCGATATTCGATCAAGGTACATGATATTTTAATTTTTCCCTTAAAAAATAAAGAAAGTAATGTTGAGTCATCAAAAATTTAATGGTATAACTTTGCTTTCACTTGATTTATGATTGATTTTTGTTTTTGATATGTTTTTTAAACTTTTCAACCATTTCATTGTAGCCATTTTCCATTTGTTGCACTATACTCTACATTCAAAGTAAAATTGTCATGGAATATTTATTGATTACTAGGTAATATAACTTGTTTCCCTTGCGTTATTATGTACAATTTATATCGCAGTGGTTTTGTTTAGATGTCGTCACGTGGGCGAGGATATGGAGGTTACAGTGGGCGAGGGAGCTACAGTGGACGCGGCAGCGGATACCGAGGCTCGTACCGTGGCAGCAGCAATCGAGGAGGATATGATGGTGGCCGTGGAGGCAGAGGCGGCGGTTACTCTTCCTACAACAATGACACCCGTTACAATAGCAGCAGTAACAGATATTCTTCAAGTCGGGATAGAATGGACGAATCATACAAGAAGCCTTATAGATCAGTAAATAAATTAAATATAATTTGCATGTTCAAAAGCCATCCTTAACACATCAGGAGTTACTCACTGGTTTTTAATACAAAGAGATACTTCTGGTTTTACCAATGTCAGAATATATTGTTTTATGTTTAAAACTGCCCAATATATGTGAATATGTTCTCTTAGAAAGAATAACAAAAATTCTCATTAAATTTGACAGATTGTTCAATTAAAAACTTGTTCATGATGATAAACTGATTACAAACACACCAAGCCTAATCCACTGGAGACAGACTTATAAAATGTACAGAGACAATTATTATTTTTCCTAAGTGCACTTCTCTTTTTATTCATTACTAATTTGCACCTATGCAGTGCTGGGGCAGCTCACTAGCATAATAAAAAATATATAATTTCTACAAGAATAATTATTATCAATCCACTGGGAAAAACTGTAAATTATGATTATTTTAAGTATTAATAATGTTATTGTATACTGCATTAAGCATTTAATAGGAATGGGGGTTACAACGATGCAAAGCACATTTTTCAATAGTACCAAATTGAATTCACTGGCCTGAGGCCTATAAAAACTTTAGTGACTGCTTAAGTGTTAAGATAAAGATAAAGTTATAAATTGCATCCTATCAAATATCACATCTTTTTTACTATATTACAGGAAACATCTGGTAGCTATGGGACGCGGGACTATGGTCGCTCTGGATCACCTGAACGCAAAAGAATGAGAATGGAGGTCAGTTACTTTTATATTAGCATTTTCTATTAAATATTTCAAGAATCTGTACAGAGACTGAAATTTTTTTCAGAGAAGACAAATAAATTCATGTGATCAAATGAAAACATCTGGTATACTAATTATATTATAGGGATGTAGCACAAACATGAAACAAAACAGAGAATGTAACCAAAAAAAAACATAATCATGATAAAAATTGTAAAAACCAATTTAGCAAATTTAACAACTGGACTGAAATACATAGAATTGTTGATACTTCTGCCTGAATGTGAAAATATCTATAACTCCAAATGGATAAAGTGAAGTGGTTCACTTTTAGCTATAAATGAATAACTGAAGTCTGATATAGAGGTTCATATTTGTGTATACATATATAAATATCACTCATAAACTATGATCCAATTGGGAAATCAAACTTAATACAAATTTGAGTTCAATCTGACTGATGATCAGACTAAATTTATACACTGTCAGAGCTGTTTTATTATCACCTAAAGTTATTGAATGATACCATGGATAGTTAAACATCATACTCAGTCTTATGAAAGGTGAATGCTAGTTAGCTGGGGCTAAGCTTAAAATGAAAGATCTACGAATGTATATGTAGAGTTCTGTTAGTCTTTTGCCACTGATTAAAAGAAATAAATTGATTTTTATGCATATCACAAATTTCTACCAGTGTTTATAAAAAATATGAAAAGGAAACAATTAATTTAGTCATTATTCCATGTATAAAGTTTAAGAACAGATTTTGTGATCCTTACAAAGATTCAGCGCGTCTAAGATGAGACACAGTGGAGAGAGCGGACAATATATCTTTGTGTTTATTAAGTATGTTACCTGCTTCTATTAACGAAGCATCGTGCGAGAACCAAAGAGAGTTGTGTACAGGGTTCCTCGAGCGATAGACGTAGCCATGATGGCGGCGGCCATTATGGCGGATCGTACAGCGGTAGACAAGACAGTTACGGCGGTGAAAGGCGTTCGTTTGGCGGAGAGGAGCGAAGACGCTCGCCCGCACGAGAAGGCTACCGCAAGGCGAGCGGCATGGGCCCACCGCGCGAGCCGCTGCGCTCGGTTGCGCGCCCGCGCGCCCCTCGCCGCTCCTTTCGCGGCCGCACCATGCGCTCACGCGCCTCCTACCGCGGAGCCCCGCGCTCACGCGGCATCTTTACTACGAGGCGATTCGGAGATAAATCGCTCGGGTACACCCGCGCATTCAGATCTATCAAGGGGCGAAGGTAAATGGATAAATTGATATTAAAATTAGTTTATATTGAAGTCACACGTAGGCACACGAGAAGAAACCTAATCGAGCGCATAATAGCATGTTGAAAATAAACAGCAATATAAACTAGTTTCTCAATGAATAGACTGAGAATAATGGATATGATGTTCCTGAAAGACAATATAAAATCTACTCCCATGCTTCTGACAGTGAAGAAGCCAGTGCTTGTACCTTTATTTTCTGAATCATGAAGTCAGCTTGCTTAATACTTCCATGTGGCCATCATGACAAACCTGAAAACATGTAATTCTGCCTCACAGACACAGGCTCTTAATATTCACATACATCTGGCTTGAGAAAATGGCAATCTGAAAAACGTGATTTCACAGAGCCAGCTATTTATTATTCTTATGTTTCTTTCTGTGATAATGTGAGAATCTGAAAAACTCTTCAGGCTGGTACTATTCTGAAACATGTTGAAGATATGGAAGCAGTAAAAATTATTAATAACATTGTTGTTAGTGCTCATCATTCGTGTTTCGTATATTTCAATTTGATTTATGTTTTTCTTTTATTCTTAAAATTTATTGTAATGAAATTTAAATTATATACTAGCTCAATTAAGTCCAAAGAGGAAGCGTCGTCTACAGAAGAAGACTGGGATGCCGATGATAAGGAAGATGAAACTATTGAAGAAAAGAAGGAGCAGAAACTGAAGTCTCCTAAGGTATGTTAGACACAAAGAATTAAAGCTCCAATGGTTAGGATTTGTACATTCAATCAGTCCAGGAATAACCTGACTGAATTAATTTATAATTGTACACATATAGTTCGCAATTAGCAAGCCTTCTTTTATATATTATTTTCACATCTTAGTATATTACTCCAATATATTGTTTGCACAAACACTTAAATACACTACATTGTTATTAAAATGCTTTAAACATTCTATAATATTAATATCACCATGTAAGTCAGCAAGTATTACACGTTAAAGTGAAAAATCTGTTATTAAATTCATTTATTTAGATCTATACATGAAAAATAGTGAAAAAATATTACACAGATGCAAAGATTGTCCATGCTTATAAAAATCTCTATCAGCAGACTTAAAAGTGGAAAGTAGATGTATGTGTTAGCGAAAATGCGTTGTCATTTCCATTAAATATGGAAAATAGTATTGTTTGGTCCTTCGAGTCCATTTACAACAAGCATCGTTTGTTTACAGTGTTTTTATATTTTTTTGGCGGGTAGGCGGAAATTGCATAAAACAAACTAAACCGCTGAATAGTTGAAATTGAGTCGATAATAATTTAGCAGTAATATCATCTAATGCTTGTTACGATCATAAATTTAATTTGTTTAGAAGAGAGCTTGCAACATCTCAGCATAAACTATATAAAATGATATTGTTTTAGGCGTACCTTAAACTTTGTCAATCTGTTGACTCAACTGACCCATGTATCTTAATCTGTTATTGAAGCAAGATGAGGTGGAAGGCTCTGAGGGTTCTGGTGACGCCGGCGGCGCCGACACGGACAAGGAGCCGGACGCAGCGTCCGACGCGCCTCCGCCCACTGTTCGTCCCTACGTACACCTTTCCTGTGTACACTGCAAGGAAAAATGCGCCACGTTCGCTGTGAGTCTACATGATTAACAATATTTAAAGTGAAAAACTAGTAATATTTTGGCTATTTAGATGAGTCAAAATTAAAAAATAAGGATAATAACATTTTTGTACGGTCTTTGACCGCACATCGCTAACAGCGCTGTTTACCTGACCGTGAGTTAGTACACGTCACGTTGCCGGACGATCGGGTGTGCTCATTATCAATCAATTCATAAATTCATGTCAGTTAACATTCAATAAAGTTTTTATTTACACCCAATTTATTTATATTTAAACTATAAACGGTGTCCCTCGACAGTATTGAAACATTTAAAATGTGCTACTTTAAAGATGAAAATAATTTCAATGAGCTCTTTAGAAGCAAAATTATATTGTATGACATATAAAAAAAACATTATAGTAAAAATACTTTCAAATTGCGTTTGCAGTTATGATAAATCGTAACGTAACTAATCATTCTAATTATGAAGCGAAAAATGAATCAATAATAAATCAATTTTTTGTGGGATATCTCAAATCTTTTTTATATTTATGCTAAATTTGAATGGCGATGTTTTCGTTGCTCTCTCAACTAGCTTCTTCATCGTTTTAATAAGTTATTACCGTCCAGGGCTACGCAAAACACCTACTGTCAGGCAAGCATCGCGCGGCGATGAGCGCGGTGGCGCGTCGACACAAGGCGCAGTTACTGAGAATGCGCGTAGCGCAGCGCGGTGCACAACGTGAGCTGGAGGCTGCGGCGGGTGCGGAGTTGGCAGCGCGTACCACCTTCTGCCTCGTGTGCCGGCTCAACCACCGCACCACCCGTCATGCACACAACCTTACCGACACCCACCGCGCCATGAAGCGCTTCCTGATGCCGTTCTGTCGCATCTGTTGCGTCACTTTCCGGTCGCCTATGATATACGAACACCATATATGCTCCTTAGACCATCTTAAGGTAATTCTTCCGTTTTCTTTGGCATGTTCTTCGTTTTTTATTATTCTTTTTATAGCGGAAGATTAAAAAATACCAGATGATATGGGTCAGTTCGCACGAATGCTAGTAATTAATTTGTGAAATTTGCAGAGGAAAGCCAATCAAGCTACTCGTCGTGCGAGCCCTAAGGCCGATGGAAGTGGCGATGAAGGAATGGACGTGGACTTGGATAACTTTATGACTCTGGATTCTGTGGGTGATGTGGATGGTGAGAATATTTATGAGGTGTTGCTGTTAGTCGGTGGGCGGTTGGTGTTAGTTTAACTGCCAAATTAATATTTTTTTCTTCCAGAAGTTGAAGATGATGATTCTAGTGGAGAAAAAAAAGACGAAACCACACCCAAGAAACCCAAAGTCGAAATTAACATTGGGAGTGAACACATAAAAAAAGTTGAGGCAAGGAATTTGGTATACAAACTAATATTGGAGACATACTACTAACATATTACTAAATATGTAACAGTATACTCACGTTATGCCTTAGTCTTATTTGCCAGACCTAAAATAAGAAAATCAAGCTGCTCCTTATATTTTATTTTTATATAGAATTTTTAATATCTTCTTTTTTCAGTCACCACCCTTAGATCAAATCGAATATTTTTTTTTTCAAAGCAGTCCCAATAACTAGTTTCTCCCAGGCATATATTCTATTCTATTCTATAGATCAGTGCTTTCCAACCTTTTTTCGTTCCTGAACCCCTTAGTAACGGATGATGATGGTAGGTATGGTATTGCGAGCTGTGCCGCGTGTATTTGCCACGTGCGGAGGCAGGTGGTGCAGAGGAGGCAGAGGCGTTGCGAAGACATTGCCGCTTGCGAGCGCATCTCGGACGCTATGTACAACACCGAGACACGCGTACGCTGCGAAAACACGCCGAACGCATACATCGCCAACTGCATCAACAAAAAGGTTGATTTTTTGGTTGTTTTTGTAATGGTAACGGCTTCCGAAATAATTAGAACTTAAATACTACTTATAAAAATATTCTTTAGAGTTGAAACTATACGTGTTTTAATATTGATGTATGTCTGCACAACACATTACTATAAATTATAAATATCACGTGTAATTAATAAAGATTTCGGTGAAAACAATGGCAATACTAAGTCTGATTAATATTCAGCTGCTCTATAATTAATTATCTATCTGTATCTGTTTCTAGATAATCTTATTTATATCTGAAAAGAAAACGAAAAATGTTCAACTATTATTGTCATTTCAATTAAATTTTTGTCCGTTCGCAATTGGCTATAGACATGTGAAGATCTGTAAGAATATGTTTAGTATTGTGATGTTCATATCATTGGTGAAAAAAAAATTATGATTTTTAAATCTAACCATCACATCACAATATAACACAGATCTAGTATTTAATAACATAACATGTTTTTATTTAGAAGAACAAAAAGGGGAGGCTGCAGAAAATGCTGTTGAAAATAAAATAAAATCTGAACAAACGGTAGAAAACAAGAAATCACTTGAAAATGGAACTGACACTGCTAATGCTTCAGGTATGAATTATTTTACTACTGTAATGCATCAAAAATGACAAGTGGTGTTGAATTTGATGACGCTTGTTCTCTAAAAAGTTTGAAGATAGAAAAAAACAGAGTACAACAGAAAGTAAACTCGATTAAACTATATTTGGATTGTAGAACCAACTACTGCCACGCTATTATTTGCGCCAAGATATCTCCCCAACTGCATATCTGTGCCAAAAATATTTGTTGTTAAATGAACATTTGTGGAGAATATAGTATATTAGAGAACTCCCGCAACTTTTCTTGTGTAGATACTTCAATAGTTGCATTTTTTTTTTGTCATAATTCGCCATTGCAAAATTTATATATTATTGTATGAGGATGAACATACACATAAACAACCTTGAAAGTGATAATATGGACTCAATGTTAATATTGACCTACATCATATAAAAATGGTTTTGCTACATATTTTAAAAAATTAGTAGAAATCCCATTAAAAATCTGATCATCATCAGACCCAGTCTCAGAAGGTCAGTAATAATGCACCCTAAATGTTACCCTACAAACCCCTTTATCTGCCAATAAGTAAGATATTAAAATCTGTTAAATCGTTCCAAAGATTCGGACAAACAGAACGACAGACAAGAATTTTATAAACATTTGTTTAGGTATTGGTTCCTTGAGCTTGACGTTTACTGCAATATATTAGTGAGGACAAGAACGAAATCGGATAAGCCGTTCCTGATATTAGCGTGAACAAACGCACAGACGAAAATTGTAACAACTATTGTTATGTGCTCTATTGCATAAAGGCCCCTAATAATATTTTTTCTCATATGTCGTTCATATACAGAAAACGATCACTTAGAATTATATTATATGTATAGATAAATAATGACACATAATATATGTCGCAGCCTGTTGTCAGTCAGACATTTATGCAGGCGGATAATTGGTAATTCGAGCAGGTAATGTGTACACAAGAATTCTCTGTTTTAACAACAACTACAAAACAATCGTGAACCGTTTTTAGCCGAGTGGCACTAGTCTCTAGCACGGTTGAAACACGAGTACGTTCTGCAATAGCGCATGACCCTGTAGCTAGGCTCTGTTGTAAACGAGTTGTCGAGTGTTGTGTCATAGTGATAGTGTTGCCGTTATTCGGGTAGCGTACCGCGTTTCGTTTAGTAACCGTATTCATGACGTGTCTTCGACGTAGACATTGCAATATGCCAAATACATTGATATTTAAAGATATTCGTAGATATAGTTTTTACAACTGCATGCATATGATGTAAAAATATGTTATATAAATATAGAAAATGCTGTCTACAAAAACATATCCATACATTGTCCCAACTATAATTTATCTGCAATTTTAATGTTGCAATTATTTTATTTACCCTAGTATAACTGTGTGTATAGGAAGTGAAGATAAATTATGGGCAGACGTGGACAAAGACATAGGCGAGTTACTGAGGGAAGTGGATCCACAAGGCAATGAAGGCAGTGATGATGATGAAGATTTGGGCAGGTAAAATGGTATTTTATTATATTATATTGTATTGATAAAATAAAATTTGCCATAGTGATTCTAAATCCATTATCTCCACCGCTGCACTGTCTCCTCTCAGAATAGGATTAAAATAGAACTCAGTCCACCATGCCCTTTATTGTAATTCTTGAATGCTACTTTAAATAAACATACTTAATGAAATTGAAATATATGAAAAAAAAAAGAAACAAATGCATATTAGACAACTTTAAATTAAATCAAGCCAGAGAATAAATTAAAGTATAAACGTATTTTAGATTCAGAAATCCATGTTAACTTCTTATAAATTAATTCAATTTAGTGTTTTCAACAATGCTTTAGATGATCATTATTTTTTTAACACAGGTATGATAAGTTTCGAAAAAGTGACAAGAAGTCCAAGAACGGCGATGGTGAAGAAAACGCAGCTAAAGACGAAGAAGTCAATGAAAAACCTAAAGTTGAAGCTTCCGCTTAAATTCACTTAACTATTATATGGATATAGTTCTACATTATTTCATGTATAATTATAAATAGAATACAAATGAAACATCCGACAGAATCGACGCATATTATTTTTTACCCAAGTGTAAACATTGTTAAGCTCTAAAAATTAAACAGAATAAAAATACTAGCTTTTTAACAGTTGACTTCACAGATCAGTGAATTTAAATGTTTTAAATAAAAATATATGTATAATTTAACTTTGTGTAGTTCAGTATAGGTAAAATTAATGAGTAGAAAAGATGAACATGGGAAGTTGCCATGTTTTCACATTTACAAACTTAAAAATTGAACATGGCAAAATGAAAACATACTATGTTCCATAATACAAATTAACTTTGATGTTTGTAATTGTTGAAACTTGATAACATTTTATGTGCAATTTCATAGAATAAGTAGCGATCGATGATGTTGAAGAATAATAAATATGTCTATAGTAGAAACATTATATTACCTCCTTGCCTATCATCCTTGACATCACACTCATATTTTGTGTTAGTAACAATTTACCTTATTAGGTACATTAGCATTGTTAGAATATATAACATTATAAACAAGATCGGAGATGTCCTATTTCCACAAATCCAGGGCCATCTTAATCCGTTGTCTTTGTAATGGACATGTCACCCCGACTTTTTTACTATTGGTACTATAATGGTTTGTGTTTATGTTAAATCTGGCAAATACAACTGACTAATGCACAAGGTAAAAACAATGAGAGTAATCGTGAAAGATGTGCTCTTGCATATATATAATGCTCAACATAGAGCACTACCCAGGGACTTAACTCATAATTATAACTATTATTTGGCCTGTCTGTTTAGTCGAAATCAGGGATGTATGGTGCTCCGTAACCGAAACTATCTGATATCCGAAAACAAGTTTCAAATAATTTCAGATAGGGGCAGAGTCTAAAAAAACATTATGACAAGATTTCACTGAACCTTGAGCATCTTGAGGCAGTTTTTATTATTTACTAACAAACTGCCCTCCCTTGGCTTCGGGAAAACTACGCCTTACGCTAAGAAATAATACCCGCATTATTTTAAATTAATTTATATTTTTTTCATTTATGGACGGATTGCAATATAAACCAATGTAAAAACTAGATCGAAATCGGTTAACCTGTTTCTGAGATTACCGTGAACAAACGCATAGACAAAAAATCTAACAACTATTGTTTTTGTTCTATTGCAATAATAAAGACTCCTAATAATGTTTTTTGTCATATATCGTTCATGTACAGAAAGCGATGAGTTAGAATTTTAATACATGGATAGATTTTTTAAGGTTTTTTTTTCAATATAATACCTAGACCTAGAAAGTAAAAATGTTACCTTGTATATGTATTACATTATATATTTTGTTTACACAGACACATCCGAAACAATCAGATAATCCGAAATAATTTCATATCCGAAACCGATAAAATAATATTAATATATTCATATCCAAATCCCTAGTCAAAATAATCCCGGCATCACACACCTTATTAGACAATGACCACACTGTGAAATGATCCCTAAAAATATCTAGTATATTTTTGTTATCATACGCGCCAATGTTACACATCGAAATGCTCGGATTAACATTATTTATCAGTATTCATGAAAAGTTCATCTTTCGTCGAGCGGTTAGAATATCCATTTTTAAACTGCTGTTTCTATCTTTGCACCATTGTACATGAATTTAAGATTTCTCCTGGGTTTCACCAAGATCCACAGTTGAAATTTACGCTGCACCTCCTGATGCGGACCAGCAACATTTCGCCTAGTAATATTATCTCCCCTCCTACGAGTTTTATTTGCGTATGACTGATGGCTGCCTGTGATAGGCATGCTATTAAGACAATAAGACAACTGGGTTCTCAATATGACAATTGGGTTTAAATAATTTAAAGTGCGATCTTCTCTTTCCTATCGTACTTTCAACTTTAGAATCGTTTTTTTTTATCGTTTTTATAATGTTATTGCGAAATAAAACTATTTTACTGTAAATTGTCAGAATGCATGGGCTCGTGAAAACTCCAAAATAATTCCGCAAACTTATGCTGTTAGCAAAAAACATATTCGCACTATATAACTGTGGCAGTGACTGCAGGTATCGCTTCGTACATAACTCCTATGAATAACTCTTCACTTCTGTATTCGAAAATCGAGGGCGGCCCTACCGTTTAGTTTTCCAGGACTCTGTCGTATATTTTCTTTATTTTTGTTCTTAACTCTGAAAAACATGGTCCACTGTTTCCCCAAATTAGAAGGTAGAAATCGAGAAAATTACTGATTTTCATGTTTTTTGCAACCCACTTGGTAGTGACTGCCTGCCGAGCCAGGGGTCCCAGCTCCAACAGATATTTATGTGACAGATAAATTTTCTCAGGTCACGGGTGTTTGTGTAATATTTTTTTGTTTGTCCATGACACTCGCAACCCAGAGGATTTTAGTAACGTTCTTTTCCGTTATTCGATTTCGGACACCACTTTGTTCGCGATTATGGAGAACTTAACATATTTTCGTATGATAGTAACCCCAATTTGTTTAAAATATTGAATAATTAGTAATATTGCATCAATTTGCAAAAAAAATTATATATTTTTATTCTGATGTTTCAGATTTATTTTAATTGACATCAACTAAAATAAAAAGTACCAATTATTTATAATTTATATTTACAGTAAAAAATATTGCTGTTAAAATTACTATTGTTTTCACCATTCATATTTAGATTAAACCTATTATTGTAATATAATTAACTAAACTACTTCGTCGAAGAATTTACTCAAAATACCATTATGCCACCATGTGGATGCTTGTTTTTCTTGGAAAATTTAAGAATTTCTGCAATAAAAAACGAATTTGCTACACCACACACGTCTGCGCCGTTTCTGAAATCGTGGGTGTCAGCGTTGACCATTGTGTCGTCTTCTTGTTTGCTGGTTCTTATCAATAAAAAAATTGGTACAGTTATTATTTTAGTTGCAAATGAAACTATACAGTTTATTGTCTGTGTTTATTTTCACTTTTTAGCTTTAGCTTCCTTAGCACCAGAAGGGGCCTTAGTGACATCGTCAGGATTTTCAGCGGCATCCTTCAATCTCTTGGCTCTGATACCAACCAACTTCGCAATGGAGCGAGCCTGCAATAAAATTGAATAATTTAGAACATTGAATTTCTTGACAAAGGTATATAATTGTAACATTGGTAATTTATGGTTACGCAAGGTATGAATCGGCGACACTCACGAATGGGATTGGAAAGCCTTCATTTAGAAGAATATAAATATAACTTATGTTGTTAAATTAATTGAACCACATAAGTTGTATTGAGTGGCAATTATTCAATTTATTTATCAAACTAGTAACCCGTACTTTGCTTGAGTAAACATAATTATGTTTAAAAATAGGAATAATATTTTTATCATCCCATTTGAATACCAGTAAGTTAAATAAATAAAGTATCGTCCTAGGTTAATTCCGTAGCAGCAAACTCTTAATGAGTCACAAAGAATAAATTTAAGCAGAGTGCAACTACTATCACACTTCACCATAAATCTCTGTTATTCGCATACAACCGATCTTTCATCTTCGAGATTTATAAAGCCTTTTTGGATTGGCTTAAACCGCCGCGTAACCTTACAAAATGTGCTTCTAGCACCGAAAACTATTTTTCCGTCGAAATCCTTGTAACAGACGTACTCTATGACAATTTATTTGTTAGATTGAATAGATATAAATAATTAGGAACAAAATAAGTTGCTTTCAAGTAAATATTGGATTGGATTAATTGATAATTCTACATATTATTATTGTTTTATTAAAGTTACTATGAGCAGATAAGTACTTACGTCAGCATAACATAACAAAATAAATTAAAAAGTGATTGCAGATTGGAAATTTAAAATAAAATTTAGGTAGAACTGACGAATAAAAAGGTCCAGCCAGCGAAAAATTTAATGCTATGAGTTACATGCGTAATTAAGTTTTATCTATACTAGGTGGTCACAAAGTTAGCTTTGCGAAAACAGTTTACATTCAGAAATTTAGTCCAAAGTAAAATTACGAATATATATATTTTTTCATCTTAATAGCCAACAAACGAGCAGACGAACCACCTGCTGGTAAGTGGTCACCGTCGCCCATGGACTTCAGCAAGACCAAAGATCGGCCAGTAAATGAGAAAAAAGTAAGAAGGAATGCACTGTCGTATGTCGGCTGACTCAGGCAGGAGGGTGGTAGCTAGTTAGCCAGACAGGCTTCACGGACAGATAATAATACCAGTAATAATATTAATGACTTAATAATAATCCTGATAATATAATCCTTAAGCGAAGCCCCTATCACCAAGCTGGCTGGCTTCTGTCGCCTCTTACGATAACCTGTTCTACCAGCATGGGATTGGGGGAGTATACTAGGCCGCCCCAATACGGGCTGAATATATCAATTTAAAAAATTCCCCCCATATTTTTACATGCTAAAATTAAAATAACGTGTCATATTGAAAAATTAATGTGTGGGCAAGATCTACGCACTATGATTTTTCAGTACTTATTTCAAATTTCTTGAAATCCGAAGAATCATATATATTCATATATTTGAACAGCATTTACAGATAAAGTTACAGACTGTTAAGGTAACCGTATACCATTAGTATGTATAAGGAATTTAGGTGCAGCATTTTAATGGATTTCTCGGATGAAACAACGAAACTATCCGAATGGTGATAGTGAGTTTCAAAACATTATCGTAACAGCGGGCTTTTTGACAGTTTCTACAATCGAATGCGGCGACAATAAAAACAAGGACATTTTTTAAGATTCTTTAGAATACGTGATGTGAGACCTTAAACCAAATAAAAAAAATTATCTGCTAAGGAATTAAAAAAAAAATACTATCTCGAGCTCAGCAAAGACCGAACGACGTGTAGCCAGTCAAAAGGGGTTTACAACTACAAAACACTGATACAAGAAAAAGTAATGATTTAGAGTAATCAAGTTCGAAAAATTCGAACTTAAACTCCGTGAAATTGTACATGATATCCATATTTACCTGATATAATTATATTCAAATTCTTAATATACTTACAATTATATATGGATGTATTGCAAATGCATTAAGAAGAATGAGACGTCACAACTAATGTGAGATTGATATTAAATGACGATATCCTATTTCTAAGAATTGTTTCACGTACACTGACCATCAGCAGATTTGAGCCAATGCGCTATGCTCAACGTTATTGTACCTAAAGATAATTTAATAAGCATTTCAACTGGTTTCGTGACTCATTCCTAAATCGTAGACGAATATTTTGAGATAAAGAAATGGTCGCCCTTTAATGGCTGTTACGTGGAAGGAAGTGTTAGCAGTTACAAAAACAATCGAAAACGTTAGGCGGACAAATTTTGGAAACGTTCAGCAGATTTCAAAGATTGGATTGGGAAGAGTTTAAAGATTTTACACAAGCACTTTCTAGTAAGGTGTATAAAAAGTTCACAGTTGGTGTCGTACCTCACCAATGTTCCAAAGCAGTGATTGCTAAATTTGACGAAAGTACGTCGTGGTAATTTTACAACATTTATTACAAGCGATGAATCTTAGGTATATCAATATGATTGTCATTATGGCCAAATTCTAGTTGACGGTTTGGCTGTTTCAAAATAACCCAACCCCTATCAAAGTGAAACAGGTCGAGAAGCACAGGGAAGATATTGACTGGAAATTTATTCACTTCAACAGCATATTTGGTATTAGTTTCTTTGTGAAATAGAGGTAGGACCAATACTGAATGGTATACAACCAAATGCTTGCCAGAACTGGTCCATGCTATGGGCAATAAGTGACCAAATAAGTGACTCGGAAGCCTACTGCCTCACTAAGATAAAGCACCTGCGTACTCAGCACTCACAACAAAAGACTTTGTCAATTACACAACAGTTAATCTTTTTGGATAGTCTTTTTAAGATATATAATTTCGTCCCGTCATTCCCTTTTAATTACAAAAATAAAAAATAAGTCAATGGGATATATAAATAGATGGATAATAGAAGAAAGGTATGTTATCGGGTTTCAAGCAACCTGTAAAGAGATATGTACAAGAGGTGTTTGAAGTGGGGTTCGGTTTAGATACACAGTTTTGTACTTTAAATAGGTTTAACAATAAAAACTTCAAGCATTTTATTGGTTCCGCAAAACATTTTGAGTACCCTACATATATATGTATACCCTGCAGATCCACTGTACTCTACTAGTTAAATATTCCTATTCCAATCCCAAGTTATATAAATCAACAATTTCTATAAACTGTTTATTACCACAAAATATTACCTTGAAACTTTAAATGGCATAATCATGCACTTTTGCAGAACTTTGAATATATAAAATGTTTTATTTAGCAATCTTGGATCTCTGGAGGTTAATTTAAGACAAATAAATAAAAAAATATACAATGTTGCATTTAAGGTATGACAAAATAAGTAAGCTCCTAACTATACTAATTTTTATATTTTATTGTTAAAAAGGCCTGATGACTCCACCACACTACTTCTTTAGAAATTGTTGAGTGATTACTAGCCAACCCAAATTTAAAAGTTCTCATAATGCCTGAAGGCATCCAATGTGGATAAAATAATGCAGACTCAGGACAACAATGCGGCTAAACATTCTTCCAAATCATAGAATAAATTGATCTAAAATTAAATATAAGCAAAAATATGTAACATGCTATCATCTTACCCCTCTAAGGTACTGGTATGCCTTGAAGTCCTTTTCTTCTTCAGTTATAACACGTGCAAGAGACTTAGGTGCTGGTTGCTGGACAGGCATCAAAGGTCCACGTAACTGTGTGGCCAGTTTGCGTTCTTCTTCATTTGCCTCGCCCTTCAATACCTGTTCAAAAACAATTTAAAAATCAGTAACTATTGTGAACAGGCTTTCAGCAATTAAACAGTTTTCGTATCATACATTTCAACAGTTTTGATTCCTATATTATAAACATTATTATGTATATGACTCAGATCATACAGTACATGTATCGAAATTTATCAATAAAGTTATTATTATTACCATCCTGTATTTGCTTGAATGTGATACATTATTATGTTATTATTACTATTAGGTCAGATAATAATTTTGTGTGCTTTGCGTGGGATTTGCTATGGTTCTTCAATACTAAACCAACAAGATTTCGAATGTGACAACAAATGGTGGACGGTCCAGTAAGAATACTGGACTAACTCCCCAGATATTGCCCCAAGTGACTTTCACCTAATTTGTGCTATAAAATTTTTACTATGAAAAAAGTTGAATTCTAAACGGGATAAACAAAATGAACTTTCAAGATTTTTTCCATCAAAACCAGATTTTACAGCAATGGAATTAAAAGCAACCTGTAAGATGTTGAGAATTGTAGAAGTGGAGGATATATAATGATATATAAGGATATATAATGATGAGGATATATAAGGATATATAATGATATATCCTCCACTTCTACAATTCTCAACATCTTACAGGTTGCTTTTAATTCCATTGCTGTAAAATCTGGTTTTGATGGAAAAAATCTTGAAAGTTCATTTTGTTTATCCCGTTTAGAATTCAACTTTTTTCATAGTAAAAATTTTATAGCACAAATTAGGTGAAAGTCACTTGGGGCAATATCTAGGGAGTTAGTCCAGTATTCTTACTAGACCGTCCACCATTTGTTGTCACATTCGAAATCTTGTTGGTTTAGTATTGAAGAACCATAGCAAATCCAACGCAAAATAAATAATGTTTCATTGAAAAAAAAATATTGTTTCATTGAACTTTTTTAAATTTACCCAAAAATGGGCACAATCATTTGAATGGTCTAAAATTGAATACAATGGTACTAACAGAGCAACCGTGACAAATTTATGTACAGTCACATAAATACACATAACAAATGAAAATAACCACAACCCCCTCAATCAATTATGTAGATATTTATAATCTTAGGTTATTGTAATTATGTTTTAAAATAAAAATGTATTATTATTATAGCTCCATACCTGGAAGCTATGCTGCATGTTGTCTACCAACTTCATATAAAAATTTAGATGTTAAGTTTTACTCTAGACATTTCAAAAGTAAGTTAGTACAGGAATAGACCATATTAAGTAATAATTACACTAAGAAAAATATCAAAAATGTAAGGGCATAGAAACAAAAATAAGATTATGTCTAATAAGCAATTGAAATACTTCTGTATTAAGCATTTAATTTAAAATGACTTAAAGGTGTACTCCAACAAGGATCATGTAACTTCTAATTTAAAAAGATATATATTACCTTCTTGCCCTTCGGGAAAAGAATAAGGCGTGCACGATATTCCTTAAGTCGTTGCACATTAGTTTGTAAAGATTCCACAGATTTATTTCGGCGACGAGGATCCACGGCAATACCGATGGTTCTAGCGAACGCAGGATTCAAACCGGCAGCCTTAAATTACATAAAATAAGTACTGCAATGACATACAATGGATTTAACAATAATAAAAATTTTGATTTAATTTAAATCAATCTTATCCAAGAGAACTATACTTAGCTTACTCGAATTTCCCGCAGAGTAAATCCGCGTCCAGCACGAACTTTTGTGTGATAGCGAACGGTTGGGCAACGAACGACCGGACGAAGAGGACCGGCAGCAGGTCTAGGCGCAATTGCTTTTGCCTTTTTAATTCTGTTTTGTTTTCTGCGGTGTCTCCTAGCAGGTTGATTAAACCAAGTCTTCACAAATCTTTGCCAATCCTTATGGAAATGGCCATTGGGGATCATATTATTGCCTTTCCCCATGTTTAAGTTAACCTTACTCTACCTAGAAAAATATTGCAAAAAAATATTACACTAATGTTTATCACAATAAAATAACTCACGAAATTCACTAACTGAAAAAGAAAATTATTGTATGATTTCTTAGGAAATGTTAGATATTATCAAAAACACTAACCACGGAAGAAAATGACTTTATAAAAAGACAGCTGTATCAGGGTTGCCTCATAATATTCATGACACATCGAAATATCGTATCCATTCGGTGCTTGAAATATTGTGCATCGAATAGAATCGATGTTTTGACAAATAAATTTTATGTTTAATGTCTTTTTATTTTAGGTTACCACCGAAATATGCACATGAAGTCTATCACAGCATTCATAAAAAGTTTTATTCAAATTAATTTGTCATGAAATTTTTAATAACTAACGAGATTTTCCATAAGATTTTTTGGATATTATAAAACTTTTGTGACTATGGTGCCATCTGCATCTGTTCATCAGTTTAATTTGAATAAAATATACTCCGGTTACTGATGTGTAACCGAGCTCAAACACGGCTCGAATATGCATATCATACAAACATGAGATGTTTAGTAAAGTTGGAAATCAATGTTTAGCGATTCAATACAAAAAAGGTATTCTTACAAATTCCTTTTTTAAATTGCATCTTATTCAATACTAAACAACACCATCCTTATACAGGTTAAATTTAAGACATGTATATGTATGCATGCCAAGCATATATGTTTAATATTCGTCATTTCCAAATGAGCCATATATGGTTGGAATACTATTCACCCATACGGATTGTTTGTTGTGTCGGTGTATGTCAATTTTAATTTAGAAAAACGAAAATATAAAACAATTCCATAATAAATATGAAAATAAACGAAGAACAAAAAAACCGAAGCAGAATTTACATTTTTTATCGATGTTCTTTTTAAGGCTATAAATACATAGTGGCTTATGACGCAGTTCCGCGTAGGGTCTAGCTATATAAAATAACTTGGTAGTTAGGATAACATTAAGACACACTCTGTATTTTTTTCTTTTTCAATACTATCAATCAAGCCTTTACACTACAGTGAGCAGGCATTTTCAGATGCAGATAGTGATTACAATGGGAAATGTCATTATATTTTATTCTTCTTCTCATTGGATACGTTCTTGTCAGAATGGTCGTGGCCATCATGTAGATCTTTGATGTAGATACTTTTGAGGCTGATGTCACTCGGCACACGATGTCTCGCCATCTATCACTGTTGGCCGTCATTCTGGTGCACTCATATACAAGGCTACCAACCGCAGATTTTATTTGGTCCGACCAACGCATGGGTGTCCGCCCGCGAGTTCTTACACCTTCTACCGTGCCCTGCACTACTTTATTAAGTAGCCCATATCCAACATGGTCATAAGTAATTTGAAATACATGATAATTCAATTTAATTACACAATAATAAAATTACACAAGACGGTGCACTCATATTATTCAAAGTGTTGTTTTATAACTTCATTTTATTTGTGAAGGATCTACGACGTAACCGATTTATTTAAAATAATAAAATTAGACATAAAACCACACTAAACCAAGAGTGGACTATTTAGTCCATTGTAGGCTTGCGAGTGACTCCAGTGACGGAACTCGTATCGATTATCATAAGCCAAAGTGGAGGCAGACGGAGCCACCGGTACCTTTATAAAAGAACTGGGGCGCTTGTTGAGTTGACAACCCTTTAGACCCATAATCCCACACGTAGGCCGGCACCCCAGTGGGCTGCACGTCGTGTAGGAAGTCTCTAAAGTAAAGTTAAGTAAGTGAGTGGACAAGACAACAAAGAGTAATAACACCAGGTGGTTGTTGTCTTCCCGAGAGACTGCCCGAGTAAGGAGGTTTACTTCGAGTCCCGAACTCCTTACGCATGGGCCAATCATTCAGTGGTCGTGTGGCGTCATGCGCGTATCGGAACAAACGCACAGTGACGTCCACTTTGACGTCTAATGGAATATGACAGATTTATTTATCTGTCTCCTCTCTTCCGTTTTCGCTCTCGAGACTAGGCGTTTAAAAAAACAATCTCTTGAAATATGTAGCGTAGAATAAATAATATTACATTGTTCTGTGTTATTGTGACACGTAATAAAGTTTAATTATTGGACGGTGACTTGTTTATCATTGCATCACACCTCCAAAATCGCACACCGCGCAGGATATTTAAGATCGATGAGTTGAGCGGCATTCTGAGTTGAGTCGTAGCGCTAACTTTATGCCCACATTTCCGCATACCTACAAACAATAAAATCCTGCATACATAATTATTAAACATGAAGAAAAAATAAATTAACAACTGATGAAAGACTTTTGTTCCTGTAATTTGTCATTCATAAAAATCCCTGACATATGGAATACATAAAAAATTTCAAATATTCTAGAGCCTTAGATTCTCAAGGATGTAAACAAGTTGCTCCACATTAAAATATGGCTATATAATAAACAGACTTGGAGATGTTCAACAAGTTAAAAAACCGTTATTAAATTCGTTTTCATAACGGACTTATTTACTCATTTTGTATGACCTACTTTTTTGTATAATTCTCGAAATCAAAATTTTATATTTTTTATCTTCGCAACGAATTTTGTAAAAAATTAGTTTGTGGATCAGACAGGCAGACTTTTTATCTGTAGTATTATTAAATGCCTGGTGTTCGTATACTTTAGCGATTGAACCTATAATAATCATAGAATTTTACACAAAAAACCGCGTTTTGCGATGTCTACATGTCACGGTGTTTCACTCTTTTATGTATTTTTAGTGGCTTTTTGTATTTGTATACAATTAAATTTCAACCCCATTAATACTTAATCTACAGTTATTAAGCAGCATAATAGCAAATTAATTATTAAATATAAATAGAACTTTACAGTTCAGAATATTACATGTTTTCTTTAATATACTATTATGGTTTGGAAAAATATTCGAAATTATTTTTATTCAGATTTTAAATAGCAAGAATTCATATGATTAATTTATAAAGCATGTTATAATGATAAAACTTTTGAATGCTGGACTCTACAGATCTTATACTCACAACATACTGTACCGGCTCCAGCGTACGACGCATCGCGGTTGTATACAAATGTATACAGCTCTTTATTCTGCGTGCTGGTTCGTCACGCCATTTAATATCAAGTTAGTGTATTCTTACCTATAGTTAGTTAACATTCTTTGGACGATATAATTTTTTTTGACATTATGTTGGTACCTTTTACCCTTTATGTCGAAACGACATAATCGATGTTTAAACCTAGTTTAAACTAAAATCTCGATAATAACAAACGCACTAAGAAGTACTTAAAGAAAACAAAAAATCGGGCATGAGTGCCAGTATTAATTAATAGATGTCTATGTAGTATTTTTTGTTAGCCTTAACAATTATCGCAGATATTAACACCAGACCAAATAGAAGGATACTAGTGATGTTAAAAATAAAACGTTTTGTTAGTCTTAACAATTATCGCAGATATTAACACCAGACCAAATAGAAGGATACTAGTGATGTTAAAAATAAAACGATATGTAAATAATGCATAACTATAACAACACTAGCCATTATTAATAATACAATCGGAGTACTATGTATTACTTAGTTTATGCAATTAAATAATTAAGATGTTATAAATGTGAAATGGTTTGACATCCTGCTACTTCGATTATTGACTTGACATTTTTACACCAGTACGCGCCCCATAAAGTCACTTGCTCAAGACTAATCTTACATATATTAATTTTTTGGAAAATAAAATTTTGGAAATATAATTTTCGTCTTCAGTTTGGTTCAATAACTGAAATCTGAATGCCCCAATTAACAAATTATCAGTGAATTAATAATTTGGTAGATGAGTATAGATAATAAGTAATATTCACTGAGAAAATATTATTTGCAAACTAGAAAATTGGATACCTTAATTTTTTCATTAACTGGATCAGCTATGCATTATCTGGACAAAATATATGGTGTGAATATGAGCACTATCAGTAAAGTTATTCGAGAATCGAGCTCAATTGCAGTTAATTGCTAACTATGCTGAGTAACAGGCACACTACTAATTTTATTGGTTATAAATATATTGATTTATATAACTAATTATAATAATAGCAATTAAGCAAATTATTTATCTGCTAATGACACACTTAAACAAATTACAACTAACTTTGATTTATACAAAGGGTATAGAATTAAATTCAGAATATACTTTTTCACTAAGGCTATATATTTCAATATAATAAAAATATTACGTAAGTTGAAAACATAAAAGGCAATAGGTGCCATATAATTGGCACCAATGTATCAGAAAATGTTATTGAAGTACCAATCCTATCTTATTAGGACTTATACTAGGACATCGCCAATTGTATAAGTAGTACTGTAAATTACCATCACCAATACCAAATTTCAAAGGCTCCAAAAATTCTTTATTGTCCATCAAGTCTAATGCATTAAAAACATCAAATCCAGAATTTTTTGCAGATATCAATGCATCAAGCATTAAATCTGTCCAAGGAGTCTTAGTAGATACATTATAGAATGAATATGCTGCCTTAAGTGTCTTATGTATTGGGTGATAAACAACTGTAGATGGTAAAGTATAGTAACTCACAAAATCAGTAATAGACCCATCAGATGCTTCTACAACAAAGCTATCGATTATACCTACTTGTGGTATGAACCAGTGTTTGAAATCTTCCTCAGAAAAGATAGGAGCCAAATCAAACTTTTTCAAGTACTCATTAAGTAACTTAACAACCTTTTCACAATCTTGAGTTTCCATTTTACGGTAACCAGGAGTCCGAGTTGAATCAGGTAATTTAAATAATTTCAGAGTTCTCTGCATAGTCATATTTCTCGACAAATGGCTAAATTTAATGTCAATTAATTTTTTAGGATTAAGTGATCTATGCCAATATCTACATGTTGCAATAGGTTTTGGTAGAACAATACCAGCTGTATATACACCTTGAAAAATGCCTGTTAAATTGACTCTACGTGTTATTTCCCTAATAAGAACAGGAGCTACTCTTTTTGCACGTAACTTTTTATGAACACATAAAAAGTTAATCTCTACAACAGTCTGTGTATGGTCATATATTCTTAATTCAGCTGGAATAGCGGATATAAATCCCACTAATCTACCAGATTTAACTACTCTCACTCCACAATGCCACTCCATTTGCCATCCAGGAGGTTGCAAAGCCCACTTCAAAAAGTCAGTTTGATAATCAAAACGAAACATACAATCATCATCCTCAACATAATTTTCGTTAAGCAAAGAATAAAGTTCCTTTAAAACTAAAGGCTCATTAAGATTCAAAGTATCCCATTGAAATCCATCTGGTAATGTATATGGTTCAGAACGTATTTCTTCCGGTGATTTAGGTGGTTCAATAGGTTCATTAGAAACTATTTTCTCGTCCATTGTTGGTACAGGTTGAGTAGACCAAAATTGGTAAGATTTATGCAAAGCTTCCTCAGTAGTTTTAGCAGGCTTTTGTTGTAAATTCAATACTTCCATTGCCATTTTAAGGTCTTTTAAAGAGAGGTTTTGGGATATGTCACCAGTAGGAATGGTCACAATGTCTGTTTTTAGGTCTGACCCCGAGCTATCAATGTCCCCGTCTCCGCCACTTCGCTTTTTCTTGTTTTTATTTTTCCTTTTTGGCTGTTTATCTTCATGTGCATTTTGATACCCAGTAGCTTGATTGGCTTTGTTATCTTCCATTTTGTGGCGAAAAATGGGTGTAAGACAGAAAGTACCTACAATGATAATGAAAAATTTAATGAATTCACTACTTAATACAGACTAGATATTTTAAACCACAGAGTACATTTTGTATAACCGAAATATTGACATTTGACAGATGAGATATATGGACCATAGATAATATTTTTAAAAGGAAATATTTTAAACCGATCCAATACAGATTATATAATAGACAATAACAGGGTCGTAAGAGTTTTGTGCTAGTAATGCTTTTTTGTGACGTCACACATTAGGGTTAATTTGAAATATTTTTAATTTTATTTGGACTAAATGTTTTTCACTTTCTCAAGAATCAGGTTTTTGAAATTTTATGCCATTTATTTTTTATGAAACCGTAAATCTCTAAGGAAAACATACAGGTGTTAGAGATCGGATTTCCGATATTTTACCCATATATTGTACTTCAAATTTTATCGACATAAAACCATGTAGAAGGGGGTGGCACCCCTCTGATTGGGAGCCATGTTTAAATTTCATATCTCGTATTTTTAAGAGTTCATTGAAACTCCTTTTTTTATGGTTTTGTGTTATCCCCATACTTGAAAGTCACCTTATTTTAAAGATGATGAAATTTGCTATCATTTAAAACCAAATTTTATGAAAATTTACAAAAAATAATAATTTAAAACCTTTAGTTTAGATCAAAAACTTGGTAATTTTTTTACTGTTATTCAGTTATTATGCTCTACCTAAAAAACTGGGGGCCTTAACTTTTCGCTTTTTTTCTTCTAATTTGCTTGCAGTAAGCCGTGCTAACAACATAACCTCAAATTATTACTGGTATTCACGCTAATAATTTAAAAACGGGGTCTAAATCAAGAGTCAAAATTGACAAATAATTATTCATTCATACAGCAGGTAGCATTCCGTTGTGTGTGAGCGAGAAAGATATTTTTACGATAGAAAGGTAAGTGTGAGCCAAAAACTACACATAATCTGAAATAAAAACAACATTTAATTTAAAAAGTTAGTTTTATTTACTAAAAAAAAACAAGTTTTCCAAAAATTGTTCAAAGTGGCTGCCATTATTTTGTAGTCATGTAATTGCCCTCAAGCCAACCTGTTGAATTGTTCTCATTAACATTTCGCGTTCGTTTTTTACGTCATTAACTATGGCTAGAATCCTCTGAAGGAACTCCTCCCTGGTGATTGAAACTTCCGGACAAACTCTCTGTTTTATTGTTCCCCATAAAAAGAAGTCCAGAGGAGTTAAGTGTGGTTAATGAGGCGGCCAGGCGATCGTTTCGCCTCGTCCAATCCATGACGCATACTTATCATCAACGTGTGGCCTCACCTTTCGGTTTCGGTTGTAGTGTCGGAGTACCACTCTTCCTCTCTTCTTTCTCCCCCATCTTTTATACATCTTCCCTCCCTTTCTTCGTCTGTCACCCGTCCTGGAGAGGTGTACTCCTGTTGGTGTCTCTCGAGTCCGTTAATGTCATTACCGACTGATTTCGTGCGGTTGGGCCTGATGGACTGGCTCGGCGGCCAGGGAGAGCCGATAAAACGTTACCGCTGGCGCCCGTTGGTTGTAGGGGACCCGAACCCAGGTGATCCCGCCCTGGGAGGCTGTCCCGCCGCCAATGTCAAAAGCCCGTCGATTGATTTTCTTGCCGGTTGGGGAGCCGGATGTGGACGAGGACCTTAATCGCTGGTTGGATCGGGGGTCCTTCCGTCCGCCGAGCCAGCAAATCAGATTGCCCACCTTCCCGAGATAGTATTTATGACTACTCTTTGACTCGAGTAGTACCAACGATACACCACTCCTACTCTTTCAACTGTTCCCCGCAAAAAATAAAAATAATGAGAAAGTCCAGAAAAGAAAAAAGGTTAAAACCAGCGGCACCCCCTTCCACATTTCTTGTGCACTTTTGTAATATTAGGGGCTTACACTCTAACCTCAATGCCGTTCATTACCACCTTGAAACGTCGCGGCCGGCCTTATTCTTTCTGACGGAGACATAAATATCCGCCCGAGATGAAACTTCCTACCTTCATTATCCGGGGTATAAATTTGAACACAAATTTATACCGCACGCCGGTGTCTGTTTGTTTTATCGAGATGATATTTGTTGTCAACGTCTCGACTTTCTTGAAGGAAAAGACCTGTCAACCATCTGCGTACGCGTGGACCATGGTGGCCAAACACGTGTCTACATCGGCTTGTACAGGTCTCATAGCGGTAATACCGAAATAGATCGACTCTACGAGCACGTTCAAGGGACGATCGACTATGTGCAAGAGCAGATCCCCTGTGCCGAAATGGTGATCCTGGGAGACTTCAACGCCCACCATGTTGAATGGCTAGGATCACGTACAACGGACTACGCAGGGAAATCTGCTCACAGCTTTGCCTTGGCTAACGGCCTCAGTCAGTTAGTATCCAGCCCAACCCGGATCCCTGACATTGATGGCCATTCTGCTTCCACTTTGGACCTCCTGCTTACCTCCCACCCTAACGATTATGTTGTATCCGTCGAGGCGCCGCTTGGTTCGTCTGATCACTGCCTTGTACGTTCTTCGATATGATGGGCACGACCCGTTGATCGGCGGCCTTGCGCGTCTCGCCGGGTCTGGCATTTTGGATCGGCGGACTGGGATGGTTTGCGGGAATTTTATTCATCTTACCCGTGGAGGCGCATCTGTTTCTCTTCAGCTGATCCCAACGCTTGTGCGCTCTCCGTAGCTGACGTGGTGCTCCAGGGCATGGAACGTTACATTCCAAACTCTGTGGTTCCCGTTGGTGGTAAAACCCAGGCCTGGTTTGACAGAAACTGCTTTAAAGCAATAAACCTGAAACGATATGCTTATCAGGATTGGGTAGAGGTGCGTGAGCTTGGAGGCACCATTGTGAGTCAGCTGAAAAAGAAATTTAATGCTGCCTCGTGGTCCACAAAGAAGCAAATCACCACGGCAAAGTTTAGGTACATACACAGAACCGGCAAGAAACTGCTGAGCTATCCGTGTGGTAGCCGAGCGTTTTGGTCTCTGGCCAAAGCCATTCAAGGCAATTTCTGTGCATCGTCCCTTCCTCCTTTGCGCAGAGCAGATAATACCCTGGCCCACACCGCAAAAGAGAAAGCCGAAATACTGGGCACACTCTTTGCGTCGAATTCGAGTGTTGATGACGGAGGTAACACACCGCCTATCATCCCGCATTGTGGTGAGCTGATGCCAGACGTGCATTTCCCGCAGAATGCTGTGCGTCAAGCTCTTTTTTCCCTCGACATCGGCAAGTCGAATGGGCCAGATGGTGTACCTGCTATTGTGCTGAAAACGTGTGCTCCGGAGTTGACCCCGGTTTTAACGCGCTCATTTCAACTCTCCTATTCTGCCGGCATCGTGCCGTCTTCATGGAAGGTAGCTTTAGTCCACCCTATTCCTAAAAAAGGAGACAGGTCAAATCCATCCAATTACAGACCAATAGCTATAACCTCCCTGCTTTCCAAACTAATGGAGCGTGTAATAAACACCCAACTGCTCCGGTATCTAGAGGATCGCCAGCTGATTAGTGACCGTCAATACGGTTTCCGCCATGGCAGATCGGCTGGCGACCTTTAAGTATACCTTACTCATTGCTGGGCGGAAGCAATCGAGAGCAAGGGAGAAGCATTGGCTGTAAGTTTGGATGTTGCAAAGGCATTTGATAGGGTGTGGCACAAGGCATTACTGTCTAAGCTGCCTTCCTACGGAGTACCCGAGAAATTGTGCAAATGGATTGCTAGTTTTTCATCGGAGCGGAGCATCAAGGTCGTTGTTGATGGAGCATGCTCGGACACGAAGCCCATAAATGCTGGCGTCCCACAAGGTTCTGTGCTTTCACCTACACTGTTCATCATGCATATCAATGATATGCTCGACATCGAGGATATCCATTACTATGCTGATGACAGTACGGGTCATGCTCGTTACACAGGCCGGGCAAATCTTTCTCGGGTGCAAATTGAAGAGAAGAGGAAAAAACTTGTGTCTGAAGTCGAGACATCTTTGGAGCGGGTCTCGGAATGGGGTAGACCTAATTTAGTCCATTTCAACCCCGAGAAGACACAAGTTTGCGCGTTAACCGCTAAAAAAACCCCATTCGTCATAGCACCGCAGTTCCAGAACATTCCTCTTAACATCTCTAAAAGTATTGGGATCCTTGGTGTTGACATCTCGAATGAAGTTCAGTTTCGGGACCACTTGGTTAGTAAGGCCAAACTAGCTGCTAGAAAATTGGGAGTGCTCAACAGAGCTAAGCAGTACTTCATGCCTAAGCACAGGTTTATGCTTTACAAAGCGCAAATTCGACCGCACATGGAGTACTGCTCCCATCTATGGGCTGGAGCCCCAGCTGGCCAAGTGGATCCGTTCAACCGCATTCAACGACGAACCGTTCGTCTTGTCGACGATCCCAAGTTTACAGACGGTCTAGAGTCGCTTGAGTTGAGGAGAGACGTAAGCTCTCTGTGTGTATTCTACCGTCTGTATAATGGGGAATGTTCTGAAGAACTGTTTGGTTTAATCCCTGCGGTTAATTTTCGTCACCGCACATCGCGGAGTACCAGGTTCCATCAATACCACCTGGATACCTGGCATTCGTCCACAGTTCGGTTCTCACGTAGCTTTCTACCACGCACGTGTAAACTGTGGAACGAACTTCCTGCATCGGTGTTTCCTCCAAGCTATGACATGGGATCCTTCAAGAAGCGGGTCTATCATTTCTTTCGTGGCCGGCAACGCATTGGTGACGCCCCTGGTGTTGCTAGTGTCCATGGGCGGCGGTGAACACTTACCATCAGGTGACCCGTCTGCTCGTTTGCATGCCCAAGGCATAAACAAAAAAAACAAAAAAACAAAAAATGTGCCGGCGCTCCGTCCATTTGCAGGTACAAAAAGGCCGACGCCGCAAATGCATATTATATATATATACATATCCCATCTTTAGCTAATACAAACAACTGGATAGATGGTTTGCCCACTTGAGATCATGCCACGTATATTACTAATATCTTATATTACTAATATCGCTATTAAACAATAGGAGTTGAAGGGTGAAAATTTAGGGTTGTATGTATTTTTAATGCCACATCATAAAAAAATAAAAATAAAAAATGTTGTCCAAAAAATAAAAATAAAAATTTGGGGTGGAACACCCTTATCACTGAGGGGTATAAAAATAGATAAGAACCTATTCTCAGACCTATTGAATATACATATAAAATTTCATCAAAATCTGTCAAGCCGTATCGGAGGGGTATGGGAACTAAAGCTCTGACACAAGAATTTTATATATTACATATAAGTTACGAGGGTGGCTAAAAAGTTTTTAGTCAATAATAATTAGTACAAGTAATAAAAATCTAAATACTTTTTAAGTTCACATTGTTATCATTATTGCTTTAGCTTGATGTGTAGAAAAGTATTAAATGTACATAATTGTATTATGAAATAATAAATATTAATGATAGGAGATTTAATTAAATTATTTTTTTATTAGATTGAGGATGGTTGGATGAACAATAAAAACATTGGGCACTAATATGTAGGATAAAAATAAAAAAATAAATTAATAACCATCTTCATTAATAAAAGAAAAATAAATCTTTCAACTGCCGTCACTAACATAAGCAATTGAGCATCTAGCTTTAATTAATCTTATACGATTATTATTACCATACCACGATTTTTCATGTCATATAAGTTATTATTAATATTATTATATTATTATTTATGTTAATATTTAATATTAACTCAAATAAGTTAATTTAGACACAAATATGAAAATATTACCGGTGGTAGGCCGTAACATCAGCTGCCGGTTTTGGTTATCATCCAGACAAAACTATGTCGCTAAGCGATTTGTCGTTTTTCAGCATGTTTTCTAATGAAGCCGAATGGGGAATGGGTCTGAACAGTTATGTTACGTTAGTGAGACCGGTCGGGATGAGTTGATTGTATGTTGTTCGGGAGCTTAGCTTGGACAGGCAGCAGGATCCGAACCACGGTACACCGTTAGCCGAACATAGACAGTCAGTAGGGGGCCTAAGCAATAGGATATCCACTTACGAAAGACTGCCCCGTCAACTGTGAAAAATCATGCCGGACTCTGACTCTATCACAAGGTTTACAAAAGGTACATAAATAATTGAAATAAAAAACATATGTAACGACTCTACATTTGTACATTGTTTGTTAATAACCAACCTTATTTTTACCTACAAATCCTACTTGCGAGAAAGAGACGCAAAAGAATTGGCCGTAGGACTGTTTTCAAACCATTTACTCTCCATTAGTCTCCTGCCAAAAAATTCCTATTTATTGTTTTATTAATTTCTTTTCAGTCTTACGTTATTTTATCGGATAAAAAAAAAGTAAACACGAGTATGTCGTGTTCTCTGTTAGACTTATAACAATAACCCAACCAAAGAGACATTCCACACGTAAGTACCGATAGTTCAATAGTACTTTCACGATGCTTATTTTCATAGAAATTAATCTAAAAATTATATAAATTAAGATTAATAACATGCAGTGATTATACTCCATTTTATGAATAATAAGTTATTTTTCATAATTACGTGTAAGATAAAAATATATTGTGTACGTGAAATTGATACCGTTTCATATAGGGCTTGCACAAAATCAATCGATAAGTGGATAATTTTTAAATAGGTATAAATACATATTTTTTGTTTTACCTAGATTTCTTAATATTTTGCCGTTTTAGTTTCCGTTACAACTGGTAAACGTATTGGACAGAAAGTAGATTGCACTGTTATAAAGGCGCATCCTTGGCTTTTGAATAGTATTTAGCTCCTTATATTGATAAAATTTGGCGAATTTTATGTGTTATTAATATGATATGACAATATCCAGCAAATGTGATATCTTATTTATTGACTAATTTTACTACTTCAAGGTTTCGTGTAAATGCAGTTTAAAAAGAAATATGGATTCGAATGTTGAACCAGATAGGTAGGGTTCCTCACAAAGTTTACTGTAGAAATTTTAAGGGCAACGATTCTACGAAATTACTGATATCTTGTTAATGAAGAATCTATGCCTACAAAATTTGTTGATTAGTTCATTTCCGGGAGCAAAGGATTATATCCATTTACATCAAAGAATTAATTAAAACCAATAAGTATTATTATTATTGTTTTTAGTACCTTTTAATCACGTTTTGTTTTATTTCAATCAGTTATCAAATAAAAAAGATACATAAAAGATATAAAATAGATAATATAAAGAATCACGTCCAATAAAGTTAAGTTTAGCGTAGACGAAGCGAATTAAAGAGAAGTTACTAGAATTATCATGGTATTATTTAATTTAACATGTAATAAATAATCAAGAGAACGAATTAAATAATCGAATATCTAACATATAGCAAAAAACCTGTGATAGAATTGTCGACAATGCATGGACGTGAATTTGACATCACTTAAAGTCACTTGCATTAATGTCGTTTTCACAAACATGCACATTTAGGTTTTGGTGACGCGATGATGAGATGAGTGTTCGTCTATTATGTGTTTATTTAAAATCACGCAGCGTCGAATAGAAGTATGTCTTGTGTTCTTACCTTTATTTCCCGCAATGTTGGTACTTTACCTTCCTGGCACCTGCAGGGGGCGCCACTTTCTTCGTCTTTATATTTTACGCCAAGGTGTGGTAAGACCGAGCGCTCGCCATCTTGTCATAGCGTTTTGTGATTTCCCGCGGTTAAGTTCGATCTCACAGAAAGTGTTTTCAAAAACAAAGTTAAAGTGAGTAAGAAGTGAAGTGATTTTTAATATCAAAAAATGTGAACCAGGCCCTCAGAGTTTGAAAGAGGAAGAAAAGTGGAGTTCTTCGTCCTGTAATAATAGCGGAGGCCCTGACTCGGAGTCGAAGGAAGAATCCTTACATCCTCCCGCTAAGAGGGCTAAACTCAGTCAACCAGCAAGTTTCTACGATCCACGAGTTGATACATTAATAAGCCAAGTAATTTGTCAAACCGACCGTTATACCTGCAGCATGTTCTAAAGTACCCTCTATATCGATAGATCTACCCTCGACTTCTAGAAATTATCTCATTAAATCCAATTCGGATCAACTTGACTTGGGTGAAATAAAAACGCTTAGTTATTTAGATGAGCTATATATATATATAGTTAGTTAGATGAGCTTATAAGATTGCAATATTTTAATACGGACGGTTGGAAGGAGGTAAAATATTCAAAAGTATTATATAACTTTTTGGCTAAACCGGGGTTCGTAGAACTTGAAATCAACGATGAGCTGTGTCATCACAATAGGACTAAAGATTATTTAGCAACTACAGAAAGAGTGATGGCGGGGTTGACACATGGTTTGCTTGAACTTGAATTGGGCAAATATGTCTCCATCTGAGTTGACTTCGACCAAATTGTTTGAAAAAATTGTAGCCTTGTTTAGACCTAACTCACAAAATTATAAAAATATGGAACAGTTCCTACAAGTTGTGTGTGGTAAAAGAGCTGAGTGTATAGAGGTCAGAAGAGAAAGGATATTAACAGAAATCCGTAACAAAAACCTTCAGAATACATTGCGAAAAATACCTCCTAGTACTGAACATCTTTTTGACCATAATTCCTTATTGCCAATGATACAGTCCCTCGGAAGGACAAGTACTTGGCTAAACATGCCCACTTACCTTAAGGAAAGCAAGTCGTCAGCAAGGAAACGTCCTTTTGAGTCTGTACCTTCTACATCTTCTCACAATCCTCAACCTACTCAACACTATCACTACATTTCGTCTAGGCAACAATAATAAAAATTATTCCAAGAAATTCAAAAAGGATGGGGCACATAATAACAATTCCTTTCGTTTCAAGAAGAAAAATGACTATCGACAACTATCATTCAGAGAAGGTTGCTTACAGAATTATCTGGCAGCATGGAAAGCTCTAGGAGCAAACAAGTTTATAATGAAAATTGTGTCCGGAGCTCGAACTTCTTACTTAAACAAACCTCCTCTGAATTATTCTTCACCGACGTTAACAAGGTTATACCACACCAAAGTTACATCGGACATGACAAAAGTAATTCGGGAATTAAAAGAACTGGGAGTTTTAGAGACTCCAAAACATATCGGGCCGAGTTTCTTGTCAAAGATGTTCCTAGTACCAAAGAACAGTGGCGGACTTCGTCCAATTTTCGATCTGCGGGGATTGAACAGGTATGTTCATACTAAACATTTCCAACTGATATCACATGCCTTGGTACCAGAGTTCCTTCAGGCACAGGATTGGATGGTCAAAATAGACATCTCCAATGCCTATTTTCACGTGCCAATAGCCAAGTCCCACCGTTGTTACCTTACAATGGTGTATAATGAGGAGCTCCTACAAATGTCATCCTTACCTTTCGGTTTAGCGTCTGCTCCTCGAACTTTTGCAGCGCTCACGAACTGGATCGCGGAGATTCTTCGTGCTAAAGGCAATTGTGTGCTCGTCTACCTAGACGATTTCCTACTAGTTCATCAGGACCAATCCAAATTGATCTCTCAGACTGCGGAAGTTGTAAGACTCTTAGAATCCTTAGGATGGTGTATTAATTACCCTAAATCAATTTTGAGCCCAACTCAACTACTTGAGTATTTTACTTACTTACTTGGCATTACTTGGGATACAAAGTTCAATAAAATTTCTTTATCGGATCAAAAAATGAGAAAAATAAGACATTCCATTTCAAGGTTAATGGTAAAAAAGCAATGCAATTTAAAAACTGTTCAAAAGATTTTGGGTCAATTAAATTTCGCTAGCTTTGCAGTCCCGAGAGGCAGCTTGCACTCGCGCTTTTAACAAATCTTTCTTAGGCGTTTCAAACGAAACCTGAGAATCTACCGATTGTTATCCCCTTCGGTTCAGAATGACCTTAAATGGTGGAACCATTCTCTCAGGGAGAAGAATGTATTACACCACCGACCGTACACACACTTCCTAACAACCAACGCAACCCAACTCGGCTGGGGTGCCCAACTGAGCGAGACCATGATATCGGGTACCTGGGCGAAAGAACAGAGGAAATGGCACTCGAATTCGAAGGAGCTGTTCGCAGTATATGCTTCGATTCGGAATCGATTGCACCTCCTGAACCTTGATTGCTCATATCTTAGTCCAGTCAGACAATCAAATCTTGGTTTCGTACATTCGGAACGAAGGAGGAATGCCCTCCTTGAGCCTGCTCAATCTAACTTGAAAGTTGTTGAGGCTGTTACAAGGAATGAACATTGTCCTATCAGCCCATTACTTTCCGGGGAGGTACAATTGCACCGCCGATCACCTCTCACGGAGACGGCGCCTGACATAATGGCATCTGTTGCCTACTGCAACAAACCGATTATTTCATCGTTGGGGCACTCCAGACGTCGACCTGTTCGCGTCTGCAGAAACAGCCGTAGTCAACAGATACGTCTCGCTAGATTGCAAAGATCAATCTGCCCTCTTCTCAAACGCCTTCAGCCGACCTTGGGACTTTCGTCTGGGCTGGATTTTTCCACCTCCCAACCTCATCCCTCGAGTGCTGACCCATCTGAACAGCGCCAAGGGAACGTACATAATCATAGTTCCTTTTTGGACAAAAACATTTAACCTAGCAGATCTACGGTCTCAAGCCTTAGAACCACCTGTGAAAATAGATAGACTTGTAGCAAGTCTTGTAGACATTGTGACAGGTCTACCCCCGACGCAAATAGATCAACAGAACCTTCAGGCCTGGTTGGTTGGAGGTGGGAGAATCAAATAAGTGAATGGTCAGATTTAGAAAAACGGCTGTTAAATTCGAGCTGAAGAAAATCAACGTTGAGTACATATTATCCAGCAATTACAAGATGGATGAATTGGTGCAATTCAAATGGAATTGATAACATCACTCCCGAAATACATCATATATCGATATTCCTAGCATATTTACATTTAGAAGAGAAGCTAGCCTTAAGCACCATTTTAGTACATAAATCGGCTATATTTACATTTTGTAAAATCAATGAAAAATCAAATGATCAACTTTTGTCAAAACAGATTATTAAGGCGATTGCAATTGCACAGCCAACCAAATCGAATCTGCCAATATGGGACGCTCAAATTGTATTTGATCTGTTAACTACAGCAGAAATAAAAAGTACCTTATTTGAAATGTCACGTACAACAGCAGTATTACTACTTCTTGCTTCTGGTAGAAGACGTAGCTGAAAATATCAGAATCTAACATACATCTTTCAGAGGATAAAGTTGTGCTTTGGCCTGTATTTGGTTCAAAGACAGACTCAGCAAGACACAGGCAGTCTGGCTGGGAACTAATAAAATATCCTAAACGATAAGTTTGTCCTGTCACGTGGCTGAGACGTCTCATTGAAATTTCCGATTCAAGAAGGAAAAAAGAAAAAGATTTAGATCATATGTTCATAATTATAACTGGCAAATCACGTCCAGCATCTAGAACTGTTATTGGTGGTTGGGTGCGGTCAGTGCTAAAGGAGGCCGGTATTTCGGCCTCTCCAGGATCATTTAGATCGGCAGTAGCTTCTGCAAGCTGGGTAGATAATCACCCAATTGATGATATACTAGCTAGAGGAAACTGGAAGAGTGAGAATACTTTAAAAAAAATATATTATAAAGAAATACAAACGAAATCTTCTGATTCTCATCTATTGTTCAATAATTTAAACCTAAGGAATAAAATTATGAAAGAACACATAGCGTTTTGTGTTTGTCACCAGCAGATATTAAACAAACACATTTTAAATAAACACATAATATGATATTTTGAATTACAACAAAATGGTTATTATGTGTTGAAAGAAAATCACACAGCATCGAAGGAATAGCTTCCTGGTGAAGACACTATGACAAGATGGCGGGCGCTCGGTCTTACCACACCTTGGCGCAAGATATAAACACGAAGAAAGTGGCGCCCCCAACAGGTAACAGGCAGGTAAAGTACCAACATTGCGGGAAATAAAGGTAAGAACACAAGACATACTTCTATTCTACGCTGTGTGATTTTCTTTCAACACATAATAACTATTTTGTTGTAATTAAAAATATCATATTACGTTAATATTATGATAGTATGATATTATCACTATTAAATATTTTCATCATATTTGTAGTGTTATTCATTATTTAAACGTCATTGACACGCACTCTCACATATTATTATGCTAAAATAATCATACCGCCAAAGTTTCACTTCAAAACGGTAACTGTAACACAAATATCAACTCAAAACCTTGGGTGGACTTGATTATAACAGAAATGTCCTATGAAAAGGACAGTCGGGCCATAATCAAGGACGAACCAAAAATCTCTGAGCGCTACGAGGTTAAACGAAGATTAAAAAAAATGACCAGAAAGATTTAAGAAGGTACTCTAGATTTATGAGTTTCATATATATATATATTTTAATTCCCAAAATTTAATCCAAATATTATTGAAATTTTAATTTAAAATCGTTTTTTATTTTTTAAGACAAAACATAAGAATATAGATAAAACATAGCACTATTTTGCTGGCGACAAGATTTATTTTCCTATGTCTATTAAATTGTATTGATTTTAATATCTCCCGAACAACTTCGCATTAATAAATATGCTATGTATATGGTCTAAAATTGCGTCTGGCTATCCAACATTTTATCGTCATTTTACCGGAAAATACACCTGTGTGTAGAACCCCTGATAATGTAATATTGCAATTACAGCAGTCTGTGGCATGGCACTTTACAACCGGAACTTCCTGAATAGATTTTGAAGACAAATAAAATTTCGATTGTCTATGGTTCTAATAGAAATATCGAAAATAATTTAAAAATATTTTGGATAGAATTATGTAATATTAGCGTAATATACGATTTTCTATGAACTATATTATGCAACAACCTTTTTTCTTATCATTATAAAAGTCATAACGCAGTAAATTCTTATTGCAGCTCACATATTTCGCCATCTTGTTTTAGGCCTTTCACAAGTCACAATTCTCAAACGTCAACCTTCCTTTGGTAGGCAAGGTGTGTTCACGCGAGGTTGTGTGGTCCCTCGGAAATAGGTCACACAATCCTCAGAATTTCGTGATATATTCTTGTAAAATAAAAAAAAAAGCACAAAATTAACAAAAACCCAAAAAAAATAGTAAAACATTAAAAATTAAAAACGGGAATCACTCGCTTGTAAGTTAGTGAACGTAAGCGTGCAACGTGGTCAAGGAATGCGATAGGTAATCGTAAAGAGAAAGTGAAGTTGCTTTTTGTCAGCACTTTAGTTTAACGCTCTACATTTATCGTTAAAGTAATTATTCAACATGAATCCTGGACCACCTAGTTATCCCATGGCATCTTTGTATGTCGGGGACTTGCATTCCGATATTACAGAGGCCATGTTGTTTGAAAAATTTTCTACTGCTGGCCCAGTTTTGTCTATTCGGGTATGCCGCGATATGATAACCCGTAGATCTTTAGGCTACGCTTACGTGAACTTTCAGCAGCCTGCTGATGGTAAGTATAAAAAATTCTTTCATTGACGTATTTTATGTCCCAGACTTATAAGGAGGTACATTGATTGATTGTTTCAAAAGAATAATTTTTATTTGTTTGCTATTGATACACTAAAATATTTATTGCCGTTTGAGTTTCTCTTTATCACGCAAATACTGGGTTTAATTAGTAGTTTCACACTGCCTGTTCTTAACAAGGGAAAGTAAGCATGCGTAAGTTTTTTCTATTTAACAATCCAATGAAAGCGATTTTAACATTGGAATATTTCAACACTTAGTGAATACATAGTCAACTATTGAATTTATACAATAGGTTAGTTTCACCAACACTGGATCTTATTGGAAAACGTTGGTTATTATGCAAGACTTTTCCAAAGTCTTATCAATAAAGTGATAAAATGTAATTTTGTATGATTTACTAAATAATTACGAAAAATCTAAGATAAGAATGTCTTGCACATAAAACCTAGAGAAGCCCTGAAAATTATGTTACTTCTAAAAATAATCATTATAATAACACAATTTTTAAATTATTATAATACTATAATCGTTCAAAACAGTTCACGACGAATGGGCTATTAAGATGTAACCTTATAGATTTTAACCCAATTGTTATTCAGTTGTAGACTTATTTTTCACACGTGATGATGTTACTATGTTGTATATTGTGTATTTATCTTGAATTGTGATATATAAAAGAGTAAATTAACAAGAATACATTGTTTATTATAAAGAAATTTGATGATTTAATTATAAATTGAAATTCTAATTTATAATCAACTATGTATATCTTTAATTATGTATATGTTACATGATAATACATATACTTTGAATGTTAAAAATGTTTTTTCTGTTACTGATTCCAAAAAGTAAAACAAATAATTAAATTATAAGAATTTTTGAATTAAAATTGGTTGTTTTTAATGTTCTTGACAATTTTCGTTGTTGGTTCATGTAAAGCAATTTATAACTATGCATTGTTTACACTGAGAATTAGTAAAAGGAGAGTATGATGCCATTTGGCATTGGTGTTTTGTATACTACATTCTAAATTTAACAACTTGATTTAAACATTTATATTGTAATTTTATTATAATCACAGGCATTGATGGAAGAGTCCTTAAATGACTTTAAAAATATAAGAGACTATAGTTATAATAAAATTTAATGGTTTTATATTTTCTGGCAAGAATTGAATACCATTTCAGGCTCATTTGAAAGACCCCTCAGCTAAGCCAGATGTTATGTTATTATAAGATTTATGTAAAAAAAGTTTTAAAGTAATATTTTCACATTACTTCTAAAATGTTAATGACAACATCTCCATTTAAGTTAGGTAGGTTTGGTAGTCTCAAAGTGGAAAAATATATCTGTACAAGAATCTCCACTATCACTTTCTGAATTGTTTTGTTTAAAGCAAAGGGAGAGCTAAAAGAGCTTAATAGGAACTGTACATTTAACTATGATTTTTTGTTTTAGCGGAGAGAGCATTGGATACAATGAATTTTGACATGATTAAAGGAAGACCTATTCGAATCATGTGGTCTCAACGTGACCCTTCATTGCGCAAGTCTGGTGTTGGCAATGTTTTCATTAAAAACCTTGACAAAACCATAGATAACAAGGCTATGTATGATACTTTTTCTGCCTTTGGTAACATTTTAAGCTGTAAAGTGGCTCAAGATGAAACAGGTGCCTCTAAAGGTTATGGATTTGTACATTTTGAAACTGAAGAAGCAGCCAATAAATCTATTGAGAAAGTTAATGGAATGCTTCTTAATGGTAAAAAAGTCTATGTTGGACGTTTCATTCCCCGCAAGGAACGTGAAAAGGAACTTGGCGAGAAGGCCAAGCTTTTTACAAATGTTTATGTTAAGAATTTTGGTGAAGATTTCTCAGATGAAATGTTAAAGGACATGTTTGAAAAATATGGGCGTATTACAAGTCATAAAGTTATGTATAAGGATGATGGCAACTCTAGAGGCTTTGGATTTGTTGCTTTTGAAGATCCTGATGCAGCAGAAAGAGCCTGCATAGAACTTAATGGCAAAGAATTAGTAGAAGGTAAACCATTGTATGTAGGACGTGCACAAAAAAAAGCAGAACGTCAAAAAGAACTTAAACGTAAATTTGAACAGTTGAAATCTGAACGTTTAACACGATATCAAGGGGTCAATTTATATGTCAAGAACTTGGATGATACTATTGATGATGAAAGACTTCGTAAAGAATTTGCACCATTTGGGACAATCACCTCTGCTAAGGTAATTAACGTCTTCAACACATTAGCAGCTTATTGCAGGACCTGGGGCTTTTACAATTGAGCAGGCCTGGTATGAAGTTAACTGCTAATCTGGTGTGGTTTGGTAGAGGAAGTTTAGTAGACCACCAAAGTGCCAATAGTTTGCATATAGTACAAAGTATACTGATATTCTATTGTAGCTACCATTTAACAGTAACACCCTGAAGTTGTAGAAGTGCTCATGAAATTTTACTCATAGCATTTAACTATGAAACTTCCCTTGTGTGTTATTTATTGCTAGTGATTATAAGGGCTTAGTTAATTTTTATTTATCTCTTTGTGTTTGTTTAGACAGTATAATAAAAGTTATTTATAATACTGTCTATTAAATTTTTTTTATAAAATTTTCATAACCAAAACCATAATTAATAACCATAGTTATTATATAAGTTAACTATTATAGTATAATAGTAGTAGTAGCAAATTGTCAATTCTCATGAAATCTTCCCATCTTCAGATAAATAAATTTAAAATATCTTTCATTTCTTTTACAATGCAGTGATGCTATTTAACAACACCCTGTTGTTGGTAACATGTTATGTTTCATTGGCACCATTAAAAAAGAGAAACATTGAGTTATAATTATCAATTACTCAATGTGAATATGATTTTGAGAAAAGTTTAAAAGCCCTTATCCGTCACCGTAAGCGAAACTGGGATATCCGAAATAAAAATATATTCGAAATCGTAACCGAATCCCATAAGGAAATAATTTCGGATAAGAACAGAGTCTAAATGAAACACGTTATGCCAGGTATTCGCCGGATAAGCTGATACATTAGTCGCGTCGTTCTCATTTAATTGTTGCTTTTGTTTTATTATGTTATTATATCACATAATACGTAGAAAAATAATCACATCTTGTAAATACATTATATTATTTTTCCAAGTTTTCAATAATTTAATATCCATAACTGAAATTATCCGAAATAATCGCATAATCCAAAATCATTTCATATCCGTAACCGAAACCGGTAAAGTGTTATTGATATATCCGTATCCTTATTCAGATCCGAAATGGCATATCCATAACAACCCTACTTAAGAGTAACAATATATATTTTTTAAATACTTTAATTCAAGTATTTATAATATTGCTCCATATACATTCAGCTTATACAATTTACCAATAATTAATTGTGATTACCAGGTAATGCTAGAAGATGGTCGCAGCAAAGGATTTGGGTTTGTATGTTTTTCATCTCCCGAAGAAGCTACCAAAGCTGTTACTGAAATGAATGGGCGGATTGTTGGAACAAAACCGCTTTATGTAGCGCTTGCCCAACGTAAAGAAGATCGTAAAGCCCATTTAACTTCACAATATATGCAGAGAATGGCAAGCATGCGTATGCAGCAGATGGGTCAGATATTCCAACCAGGCAGCGCGGGTGGTTACTTCGTTCCAACAATTCCTCCTGCGCAACGTTTCTACGGTCCAGCGCAAATGACTCAAATGAGACCTTCGCCTCGTTGGGCCGCACAGCCACCAGTCAGACCTAGCAGTCAAAGTGCAGCTTCAGGATATCCAAACATGCAAGCACCTTTCCGCCCCACTCCAAGAGGTCCTGCTCAGGCAGCTTTGCGCACGTCTCTAGGCGCTAGACCTATTACTGGACAACAAGGTGTAGCAGCTGCTGCTTCTATTCGTGCGCCTCTTGTCACAAGTGGTCGTCCAGCTGGCTACAAGTATACTGCTAACATGCGCAATCCACCAGCTCCTCAACCGGCTGTGCACATTCAGGGACAGGAGCCTTTGACTGCAACAATGTTAGCTGCAGCCCCACTTCAGGAACAGAAGCAAATGCTCGGAGAACGCCTATTCCCTCTGATCCAAAGAATGCACCCAGATTTAGCTGGAAAAATTACTGGAATGCTTTTAGAGATAGATAACTCTGAATTACTTCATATGTTGGAACATGGAGAATCTTTAAAAGCTAAAGTGGATGAAGCTGTAGCGGTACTGCAAGCTCATCAAGCGAAGCAGCAAGCTACTAAAAAAGATTAAGTTGCTTCGTCACGTAAAATGTAAACATATTTTTCCTGTATTTTTTAATATATAGCTTCAACATCTTATATTTACCGTTGGTAACAGTCCCGGTCATAAAAAATATATAAAAAATAAAAATTGTAAAACTACTAAAAAAAAATGTGGATGGCACTGTCCCAAATTATATACCTTTTACTACTTATTGGAAGTGCACATCTGCTAACAAAAACAACGCAACTTAAACATTTCTATAAAATGATAACTACATGTATCGTCTTATTTTCTTAGTGACAAGAATTTAAGTATTATCTTAAATACTTTTTCATTTCTCACAATATGGAGTTGGCTTTTGTTTTACACTTTCTTTTTTCTCGCTATTAGTTATACATTGGGTATTTGTCTACCTTGTACGGAAAACTTGGTCGCCGATGTATTACTTGATTATAATTTGTAATAAATTGTTACAATACATTATATTCTTTCAAATATTCAGAATAAAAATGTTGTTTTAATCTAGTATTCCTTGTATTATAGACCATAGTTATTTCGCTTAGTTTTTTACCTTTGATAATTATCATTATTTCTGGATTAGTAGGATTGCTGTTTGCCTATTAGGGTAGATAGCATTATCTATACTAATAAATAAAATTGGAGTGTCGGTTTGTAATATTAAAATAACCGCTTTTTACTACATGTATATGAATATACCAAAATAACATTTTTTACAATTTTTGTCTGTCTGTTCCGGCTAATCTCTGAAACGGCTGGACCGATTTTGACGGGATTTTCACTGGCAGGTAGCTGATGTAATAAGGAGTAACTTAGGCTACTTTTATTTCTACTGAATAAATTTTTTGTTAAATTCCACGCGGACGAATAATATGTAATAAAAACTAAGATTATTATACGAGTAAATACCCCGTCCGACTTCGGGTTACATTATAATATATACATGATAATTGAAATTTTCATATTTTTTGCCTGCATTAGACATCATAAGGTTTATTATTTTATATAGCCTATCATTACGTGATTTCACTACATACCAATTTTTATTAAGTTTGGTCAAGCCGTTTCTAAAGTTATAACGGCAAAATCGTGCGCAAAATGGTCAAATTGACGTCAGTGTGTCATAAACGAATATTTATCATGAAATTTGGCAAAAAATTTAATGTACAGACAGAAACTTACAGATTAATAAACATAGCTTTTATATAGAATATCTGCTTAACTACGTGTTTTCAATGCATAGCAATTTTCATTAAGATTGGTCAAGTCGTTTTTGAGTTATCTCAGGACAAACAGAGAAGCTCGATAGATATATATAGTATTATAGGTTGTGAATAATTGTGCCTTCCACGGTGGTTAAGTACTAATTTCAAGGGACGTATTCGAATTATGTACATTTTTAGATGCATTCAACAACAATTAAGGCGGCTGTAGTCAGGAGTTAAGGCGGTTAGGTCAATGGGTGTAAAAATCAAATAGCCCCTGTAAAGTAAACCAGTATACCGTGGTTAGAGTTATTTGGAACTGTTTAATAGACTTAATTTCTGGGGGAAATAATTGAAATTCTAAACCGAGAAACCTATTAAAACCCTGTACTTATTCAACTTTCATGAATAGGTAAACACGCTGTTAAGATATGCATTCAATCACACTGACCGTATGTTTGTATGGATAATGTAGCTGATTATGCATTTGGTGGTGTGTCAGCGGCAGATCTTTTACCAACGCTATTTACGGCAATTTGGTTCAAGGGTTTATCAAAAAAAAATATATGGATTGTAAAACAATGATACATGACGAAGAGCTGGTAAACGCCATTACTATAGTACTGTGGATAAATAAATTTTCGCTGATTCCTGTAATGGTTTATTATTGGTTTACTACAAATAGGTATGATACACGGATAAAGGTCCATCATTATACAGAGTTAGATAAATGGTTATAAAAGGTAGCTCCAACTTGAGATTCAAAATTTACAAACTCATGAACAAATTCATATCAGGTGAACGGAAGTAACAGTCACAGAAAATCAAATATATACGAGTAATTATAATAGCAAACAAATCGGCCTATCCAATTTGATTATGGATGAGGCACACAGAAGGAATTTACGTGTTATGATTGAAATGTAGAAACATTATTAGAAGACAAACTTCCAAACTTATTATTTTATATACTAAGTAGTACCTAATAGTAAAAAAGTACGTGATACAAAAGTATAATGTCGTATTTAAAATAGTTATTGGTTACAGTGATTATCTTTATTTAAATTGTTATATTATTAATTAACGATGAAATAGGTACTTTAACCAAAGTATGGCAGTACAGATTACAACGGCTTTAGAGTTTCTGCCTTCATATCCTTGGAGGTAGCTTTGTTTTGACTCCGAGGATCCCGATGTGTGCGCTGACTCGATAACCCACGACTGATGAGAAGTGTGAAACGAAACGGCGTGTGTAGAATTTACACTATGAGATGTGCAAAAAATATACAAAATCGTTAAATTAAATAATGAAACATTTACTACGGAACAATCCAGTGTTATTAGATATCACCTTTAATAATGAACTTCAATGAGGCGCCCATATTACGATTCTCGCAGGTAAACTGAATAGGTCTGTTTATGCTATTACAAAGATATGACAGTTTAGAGACAGTTACATTTGTTTATTTTGCCTATTTTGTCTTACAGCTTACGGTATCTTAATTTGGGGTAAATCGATTCACATTGTTTTAATACTTGTATTGCCGAAAAGAAATAGCGTCATTTGGAAGAAATAGTTCATATTAGCCTGTCAATACTTATAGTAATTTATAAGATAAAAAATTAATATAAACAAGCAGATAACTGATACACACAACGATTGTATCTATCTGAAACAGGAGTTAAGTATAGTCAGGTTGAGTCTTCTTATATCGCCTTGAAAAGGCGTTTTTTTGGGGCTCGGTGTTCGTTTTTACAATAAGGTTCCAAAGTTAATACGTGATTTACCTATTGGAACTTTTAAGTGATCTGTTAAAAAGCACAGCTTTTAGATAAGATAAATGATAAGGACGACTGGAAATAATAGTGCCGCAACTAATACCGCGCAGGTTAAAACTTGTTATTGCTTTATTAGGTTGTTTTAAAAGACGTACTGAAAAAGTTCTTGCACAGTTTCTTCATAAAAAAATGACAGGCGTAAATGCATTTACAGAGTTTCTAAATAATTCAATTATTTTAAATTTGATACAACAGGGTATGGAATATTTTGTCCTCAGCCCGGTGGGAAAAGCAGCCGCAACCACTACCAAATACTTCACTGCAAAGCATCTTTTTTAATGCATTACAAAGCACAAGTCAGGTCTCATCTGGAGTACTGTTCTCACCTCAGCGCAGAAGCGCTACAATATCAATTTAACCTATTTGACATCTTATAAAAACGTTAGACGTCAGTCGAAGTCACCGATTGTCTATCTCTGCGTGTTCTACAAATTATAATGGTGAGTGATCCCAGGAACTCTTTAAATTAATACATATGTCACTCTTATATCATTAAACCACTTACCGAAGTTTTGAGTTGCATTCAAATCGACTGGATCCGTGGCGATCCTCCACAGTACGATTTTTAAGATGTTATTCTGCGTACTTTCAAACTGTCGTTCTCTTTGGAGGTCTACTTAAAGTGCTATGACGTGGGGTTCTTTCCTCTTGGCCGGCTACGCATTGGTGATTCGTCTGGGGTTACACATATTCTTAGGCGACGGTGACTACATAACATCAGGTGGTCCGTTGCATTTTTGTTAGCCCTGAAAACTATAAAAAAAAAATCAAGTCGTAGCTGGTGGTAGGGAAGGACATTATATATCCTTGGTATAGAAGGAATGTATATTAAAGAGTTAATCTCATGGATATTTGTAATTTAAACAACGCTAATAGGTGGCGTGCAGTTTCTTGTTAAATAATGAATGCACTTACTCTATCACATCCCAACTCATTTATTGGACATACTATATAGAAAGTTTAGTGTCAATATATGTTCCCTATCAACGGATTAAACAGACCGAATTTAATATATTATATGATATATATAAATATATATACAGAGAGATGAAAACTATATTTTATATAACTATATATATGTAGAAGAGTGCGCGCTATCCGTTATACCACGACACAAATATGTATATTCTATCCATTTTTCATATCTACTATCTCTAACCAGTCTGTGGTTTACATTATTTCTTTCTATGGGTTTTATTTAACAGTATATACTAATGTACTCTGTGATTTTATTTTATGTTTGAAACGTATTAGGGATATGTCTCTCTCTTGTCTGTTTTTACTTGAAAAAACAAACGAACGATAATTTGAGAAAACATTGAAAATAAAGGAAAACTAATAATTCTGTGACATTTTTGATACAGTAAAAATTAGGTAAATACTACGTATAAGAATTTAGAATAATTTGTTCATCAATTCAGGTGAAAGGTTTTCGAGTTTAGAACCCACCTAATTATTGGGGAAACAGTATGATTTCTCTTGCTTACGCTTACAACATTTTTTGTAATTATGTTGTACCTTCTATTAAAATAATTTTATATAAATCTGTTTTTATTTTCAGATGGTTGTTTTAGCGAAATGTAAACAGTTTGAATACGGCCTCGTTTGGCTCTTTATATCGCCCTATTGACGACATTGCCCAACCTTTTTATTGCGAAAATTTATTTGTAAGTATTTATAATATCTTTTCGTTTATAATGTAATATATGATTTAATAATACCTTTATACACTCACAATCGTAAGACTATTAAAAATACACACCTACATATTGTAATGCTCAAAAACTGCAACACATTTTAATTTCTGTACATGTTTGCCATTGTTACTTATCCATCCTATGTCGTGTAGCTTTAGTGATTGTTGCAATTCATCTATTTCGGTAAAATATTTTTTTAAGTACAAATTTCAATTGTCTTAGCTCTAACCCATATTGTAGTTGATTAATGTCTTCAGTAAAATGGAACAATAATGTGAATTTTTTGTAGCTGTTATTTTTGAGAATGTGCAGCATACTTAAGAGTCAATTTATGAAATATTTGCAATTTATAGCAGATTTTCCATTTAGATGGACATCAAGTTTCTATTATTGGTTTGTTTATATATTTATAATATATTTGTATTAGTAATATATTGTTAATAAATACAAGTATATTAATATTAACTTTTAAAGACCAAATACAAGTGTTTTATAGTTTACACCAATTTGTATTTATAAGTGTTTTTTTTTCTTGCATCGCCTCTCACTTTCCTTGAATTATTTTTATTGCATTAAGCTTACATTGCAGTATGCAAACAGTTAACAGTTGGACCATTGATCTACCTGATTGTTACTAGGTCAGAAAAATATTTTTAATATATATTATATACTAGCAATTGCCCTCGTTTCACTCCATGTTCTAATGCATTAATAAAGGCCCCTAATAGTAGTTTTTCTCATTTATCCTTAATGTACAGAAAGCGATCACTTAGAATTTTATTATATTATTTATAGATTTAAATTTTATTACTTTATATACTTTTGTATGTCTCTTATTTGTTGATTCATGCAGCCTGCATTACAAATTTCATAAATATTTAATGTACACATTTTATTACAGTTTTATTAGTCACTAGCCAACTGCGCTCGCTTCGTTACGGAAATACTACGCCTGACTCTACAAAATAGTACTTACATTATTTTAAATTAATACCTTTTTATTTATAGATGGATTGCAATGAAACCTTAAGTATTAAGTGATGTTTACTGCAATACATTAGTGAAAACCAGAACAAAATCGGTTAAGCCATTTCTGAGATTAGTGTGAACAAACACACAGACAAACAGACAAAAATTCTATCAACTATTGTTTTGAGTTCTATTGCGTTAATAAAGGTCCCTAACAATATTTTTATTCATATTATTATATCGTTCACATACAGAAAGAGATCAGTTAGAATTTTATTATATGGTATATACAGATAAGTAACATTTGAATTTTAATTTTACATGGTACCAAAATTTCTGGTTTGTACTTAATGTAAAAAATAAAGACAGTATATTGTTGGCTTATTGTTGCTTCATTAAAATTTTTGTCAGTAGTACATCCTTCAGTATGGTACATTCTTTATTCAATAATTATTTTGTTAAAACATCATACACCTTCTGATTTAGGGTTCGATTATCTGATCTGATTAGGGTTTTGCTTAGGATTGAGTATGAGAAATTGAGTTTCTAATTTCGTATTTTATGAATTAAATTCAGTTTTCTTCTTAAAGCTTTTTTAAAATAATCATTTTATTTATTTTAGTTGCTTTTCTGATGGCGACTGAGAAGGAAGCAGTAATTCAAGCTCTACGGGCAACTCTTATTTCTGTCAAAGGAGCATTAACATTAAAGCAGTGTAACCGTAAGTATGAAGGAATTATTGAATCGTGAGGAGGTGGTTGGTTAATTAGCCATTATTGTATCAGTAGTATTGTATCAGTATTGTATGTATTTTCGTTTTACAGGTGATTACCGCGAATTGCAGGGAGAATGGATACCTTTTAAGAAATTAGGTTATGCAAGTCTTGTGGAGTTATTTCAGGATGTACCTGGTTTTAAAATTAATCAGGCCAATGGGGAATGGGTAGTAGATGCAATAGCTAGTCAAGAAACACAACATATAGCTTCGATGGTCGCTCGTCAGAAAACAAGCAAGAAATCCGCACTGAAGTTGAATTATCCCGTATGAATCCACTTGATCTGGTTATTTCTTTTATTTTGACAATATTCACGACGTCGTCGTATTTGTCACCTTTATATGTTCTAGTATTTGTTATTGTCTACCAAATAGTGTTTCGGTATATGAATAATACAAATAATAACGATACATGTTTATAATATTAATTCTACATTAAAACTGTTTTACAGAACCGATTTCCTAAGAAGCAGGGCTCATGGCGACGACCATCATCATCTAATTATCCATCAAATTATAATAGCCAATATTCCAACCAGTATTACAGAGCTAAATCACATACTCAGTATGATAACAGTCACAACAAGGTAATTTTATAAAAACATACAGTTTAATTTTATTTACAATGATACTAATAATAAAATTGTAATAGAACGTTCAACATCGAACATCCTCTGGCTTGTTGCTTTGATACAGTTACATGATTGGATTTTTTCTCATCGCACATTCAATGTTCATTGGATGCAAGAACAGGCGTGCAAAGACGCTTATTGGTGACCATGAATTGGTTGACACCAATCTTCAGAGCCTCAAGGGCGGCCCACAGTAACCGGCCTTTCCGGTATTCTGTTCATTGTCACAAATTACACGATTTGATTTCCGCATTCCTTTTCCACTATCGAACGACTCGACTCACTACAATGATCTATACATTCCTCCGGTACGAAAGACGCGGTTTGCTTAATTATTATAATGTGTACCGCGAATGATTGAGTTGAGTTTCCGCGTCGATTTTCCCAACCCATTACAATGTGAAAGAGTTCAAATTGGGTTAGTGAAAATACATTATCTGTAGTATAATAGGTTTTATTTTTGTTTCAGACTAATAATAAATATAACAAATCAAGCGAACTAAAAATTTCAAATGTAAAACAAACAAACAAGCCAACAACAGAGTATATAGAAAACGATAGAAATGGATCAAACGTAATCAAAGGATCTTCACAAGTAACGCGAGTGGCGAATACTTTAGATGACGTATGTAATTTATTCAAAATATTTCAATTTATATTGAATACATGTTACGGATATTAAAAAACGAACATTGATTCCACAAAGATATCATGTATGTTGTCGTAAGGTTGTAATGAAATTAGTATGTTTCACGAGATTTTACTTCAAGAACCACTAATTACAGAAAAAACATTCCGTTCGTGGCGAAAAAGAGACTGAAGTAAGATGCAGTGCCAAAATTTCTGCATCACAAAGACTGTCGAATTTACGAGATCGTCTGAGCGCTGTGGATTTGATGATACCCTTGCAGCTACCTGCCCATAACGATTGTCTGGTATGTTGGTCTAAATGCGTGTAATGTACCATTTTTAAATTTGTATTTCGTAGTTAAAAAACAAACTAAGTTATCATATTGTTCTGCAACTTCAGGACCGTAGTGACCCAGTGATACACGTAACACCAGCGCTTAACTTAGAGCCTCCACCAGATTTCACGTCATCATTCAAGAAATTAGAATGGACATGTAGGAAACTCGGACTTCCGCAGCCCGTGTGCAAGGTGCATGACTTAAGGCCAAAACGAGGACCTGTCAGCTACGACTGCACTATTAAGGTCAGTGACGGAAATAAAGCACCTTGTAATATTTGATGATCGAGTACATTACGATGTCAATTTGGCTACTTTGTAATCTGGAAGTTGTAGAAGATGTATCAGGGTGTAAGTGAAAAACGATTCTAGTTTCGATACGTCGTTTCATGTTATTGGTTTCAGCATGCACCGCACTTTGTTATAATGCAGTACACATTATTTGTTGGCCGCTGTCGTCGCGATACGATTTAGGAACTTAGTTTTATAAAATCACATTCAGTGCTAGGACTGTTGCAGGATATAAGAAAGCTTGTCACGATAAGACTTATCTCGTAATGATGTATGTACAACATTAAATCTTATCTGAAAATTCCTGTCGTTCATCGGATTTTAGGAAACATTCGCACGTATATTATATTGAAGTTACTAGATTACTTAAATACTAGAAGTGCCAGCGATTCTCGCAAATACCGCTCAGTTCGAATTACGCCATCGGTGCCCTAATACCTGTTCTAACACAAACGGGCCCGTTATGCTAAAATAGCTACTACTGCAAACAGTACAGTTACAGTACAACGGTATGAAGGCACCTACTATCCTCGAGTCGGAGCCAACTTATCTTGCTCGTGGTGCACTCCGTCGACGCAGAGAGACACTATGGTATTAGGTCTTTTTGGTTGGTCGTAGGTTCTGTATCAAGCTTAATCATGCTACACATCTATCTTATAATTGATTAATAATTATCTATCTACCTTATCTGCCTATTCCTATAAATCAACTTCCAAATGTTCCAAGCGGCTAGCGTTGTGATATAGTGTCGATAGTCAATAAGCTGGTTCATCGTTCCCTATTCGGCGGGCAATGCGTCGGTGACAACCCTAGTGTCGCAGGTGTGCATGAAGGGTTATGATCGTTTATACCATTATCTACCCGGCTCCTCGTTTGACGACTGTTACTATAAAAAAGAGAAATTTTCGCAATGAGTATGATGCGGTTTTTGGGAAAATTAGGGGCAAATTATATTAATATAATTTACTTACAATTTCTGGCCAAATTATGTATAATACGTACATTCCCTGCTAGGTGGGCAGTACATACTCGTGCTCGTCGTATCCTGATTCCTCACCGTCGGAGGATCTCGCCAAAGAGGTGGCTGCAGTTAAAATACTGGCAGCTATAGAGAGCTCGGAGTCCGGCGGCCTGCCCACTTCGTCGAACAGCAAAGCGCTGACGGGCCTCGCAGAGCTGGTGGCGGAGCACGAGGCAGGACTCTGGGCATTTATATTGCCTCATTTATATAGGTGCATTTGTAACTCATGTAACTTAGTTAGAAATACAATATACGAAACAAGTCCATTTGATACATTTCGTCTTAATTTGGAAAACAAATCACTGATGCAAGTCAGTTTTTATAGGTATAACATATAATATAGAGGATTTATCGAATATTGAGATAATTTATAAATAAACCTTTATCTTAAATATTCCACTTCAACTAACTACCTCTTATTTAACACGCTCTTCGTAATCTAAAATAAAAATAAAAAAATATTACAATAAACTCCATATAACGTAAACAAGTAAAGTGTCATTAAAACGAATCTCAGACAGTATAGTGACGTGCCACTTTGAACGCATGATATAAACATATCATACTAAATAGAGAACGATAATGACAAAAACTTTAACTTTAGCCTGACACTTCTTTTAAATAAAATTATAGTATAAATATATTACAAATACTACAATGATTTGACTATTCTACTACATCTGACTTTTAATGTGCTTTGTGATTTGGATGACAGTGGTAATTGACACGACGAATTAAGGCTTTTTGTAAGGTGTTTTGATGTGTTATAACTTTATAAAGGTAAGTGGTATCTAAAATTATCCACTTTGTATTCCTACTGATGAGCATCATTTTTTTTATATTAACATTAATAAAAAAAGGTGGAGGCAGCCATTATTGTTTTTAGTATATTAAAAAAAGTTTGTCATAATATATAAAATAATACTTAAAAAATATTTTTTTTTTATATTTTATTTTATTTGTTTGGCTTTTTTATGACGTTACACTGATTCTTACTGCTTGACACAGTAAAAACAGTAATTAAATGAAATGCACAAAAAGTTAAAGCTGAATTTCTAACATTACAGACCGATAACACGATACTGAATTTCATGAACGCAATAGCCGAAAATCGCAAGGTCTTATATTTTTCTATATACGAGTAATATTATATTTAAAATATTTCAGAGTTAGAAATAAGTGAACCAACGCCTAGACCCTACCGCCGTGCAACAGTATTTAAACTGGTTTGTGCAGAGACCGGCGACCTCTGACAGGAGGGACCAGAGGCCAGTGCCTTATCGTTTGCTTAGCAGGATGTACCACAGACGGAGAAAGGCTTCATGACCATCCCAAACCGAGTGACATAAGATAGCGTTAAGTATTTGTAACTGTTATGGTCATAATAAAAGCGTATCATATCTTTGTGCTATCACATATATGTGAATCCAATAGAATTGTCCGACACGATATACATATAATACGTTTTATTATTGTACATATATGAAATTTATTGTTAAATAATCACTTATAACAGTGTAGTTATGGTGTAATCCTAACGTATTTATTTGGTGTCAATGATTTTATGTGCTGAAATGGCTATTGAACTAGTCTTTAGTTATATCATAAAATGATATTGTTTGATTGATTGTATAATAAAGTATTATATAAATTCGTTGAAAGGGTGTTATTATTGAATACGTAACTACATAGTTTCATTAATGTCCATGTGATAATTAAATAAAGACACTGCTATAGACTTCGTTTTACTTTGTATAGCACACGAACAAACCCGAGATATTTCTATTTTTATGAACAACTAAATATTTACTTATATAAATGTAGTTCAATTCCTTTCACCGTATACAATTCAATGTCCAATATTAAGTTGTTACATTACTTTATCGAATAATGTAGGTTTGTTTACAATATTTCTCAAAGTTAGTGAAATGGACTCAAGAAGCAAAGTTCTGTTGCACACCAATGACATGTGTAAGATCTTGGAATTGATGGATTTTCTAACTAAACATACACTTTTTAGTTAAGGCTAAACAATGTTTTTTTTTGTTTTAGAGAAAAATATGGGGAAAATTTGCCAAAAAATTGGCAAGATCTGGTTGAAAACTGTCCTCGAATTATGAAAGATCGTGTTGTAAATGGTCTACTTGTACTTTTGCCAAATAATGAAGTGCGTATTATTGAATTATTGTATGTTTGCTCTTATAATTATTAAGTATATTAAATATTAATATATTTTTTGTAGGAGGCAACATCACCAGTGATAGAAAGTGTCATTATAGATGACACCATAGACAGTGATCTACCGCCGCTACAATTTCCAGAAGATGACTTTTGGAATGTATTTATAACCGTTGCTAATTCCACGCTTGAGATCTGGCTTAGGATCATTGGACCTCAATACAGTGTATGTCATGGTTTCCTTAAATAGATCATGTATTTTTTTTAGTATATTTATTATGAAATTTTATAAGCAAAAGATATCGATCATTGTTAATTTTGTATAAATGGGTATTGTATGTGTTACATGTAGTTCTAGAAGATTAGTAAACTTAGGTTTGCTGGGTTTACTTAGTATTACACAACCATTTTGGGTAAAGTCCGAATATTAAATCATAATTGAAAGTCCACTCAACACGGGCTGGGTATTGTTAGAATAAGAAGAGAAATTAAAAATCAATTGCCTTGATAACTTTTATAAAAGTATATATCCAAAAGAGTAACATAAAAAGCTTTCTTAAACATACCGCAAGTGTATTTTTGGCAGAGATAAATTATGATTTATAAGTGTACGCAGTAATGTAAGTAATACCTACTAGAATTGTTTATACAGTTAACAAAATGCATGTCAAAAATAAAACTCAATTTCTAATTGTTTTTAAAATAACTAAATACATATATAATCTTTTGTTTTACGCGGGGAACCCTCATGAGTTGCTCCGTCGCGGAGGGAACTAAGAGGATATGCCGCTCTCGTACCGGCTAAAACATTACCCGTAACATATATATGGCTCTAGTAATTTATTTCGTTATATGATTAGAAATATTTTGATCGATTTCAGGATCAGTTTGAGGTTCTTTTGGCAGACATGGCTCAGTATTATGAACACGCTGGTACGACTGTCGATAAGTCCATGATTATCATAAATGCTTGGTGAGAGTACAATAATTGTTAGTAATAATTTTTTAAAATACATATTGTTTCAGCTTCCGAACTTCGCAACATGGTGTGAAAATTCCGTATTAACAATTCACTGTACTTATACTGTTGTATTTGCTTAACCGGTGTGTGGATTATTTGATAACATCCAGTGTGAATACAAAATGAACATAGTTATTATACTATTGTATAGTTATCATGTCGTTTCGGTTCGTATTATAAACGAATCCATAATGATTATTTAAATTACCTAGTTTGGTAGTTCGTAAAATTGACGTCGGTACTTTTGCAACGTTGTTCGGTTGATAAGTTGATGAGCGAATAAGTCGATCACTGCTCGTTTCTCGATACGCAACAAGGGTGGGTCTCATGATCATGTGGCCCTCCACTCGTTTCTATGAAAAGGCTTTCGACATAAAAAAAATTGGTGCGAGAAAGGCGAGTCATCCGAGAACAGATCTAATTTTTCATCGGATGTATCAAACTTTAAAAATCTTATAATACCTATCTTATCTCAGTGAGTGATTATTGACTTCACAGGTATGCAGTTAAATTAGATGACGGTGGGTGGCAGCGCGCTAAGATTCTGGAAATAGAGGAGGAAACCGCAACAGTATTTCTTGGTGACCACGGCGACGATGATACAGTGTTTATGGGAAAGATAAAAATATTGGAACCACAATTCAGAAGACTACCGGCGCAGGTGATTTTCATATCTTTAGCCGACTGTAAAATTAATATCACAACAATACTATTTATTTAGTCTGAAACCAAAGTTTTAATCAGCTTACAAAATGACATTATTTCAATAGAATTAATCGGTGGACTTACTACCTATTTGTTAAATGTTATCGTTAACACATTTATTCTGCATTGGATGCTATTGAATTCGCTGTTTTATTTAATATAATATGAAATGACTAGAAACCCGCCCACGCTTCACTTTAGAAAATTCTGAGGTAACGAATCTATTTCCCGAGATTATGACCCTTACCTATTATGTACCTAAAGTATGACCCTTAGTAAAAGTTCCAAATATGCCAGGAATCATCTTAATCTGTTAAGTAGTTTTAGCGATATACGTGATCAGATAGACAGACAAAAATTTCATAAAAATGTGTGTGGGCGTTTATATCGATAACAAAGTCTACCTATATTAAAATTTCCATAATACATTGAATGTACTTTGCCCTCAGAAGTATATAAATAACAATAGTGTGCATGACTTTTAAATCAAGAGTGAAAAAAAAAAGTAATTTCGTTGTTTCGAAGGCGATCCTGTGTCGGCTCGATGGTGCGGAGGAGTTGGCGGGTAGTGTGGCGGGTACCGAGCTGGTGCGGCGACGTCTCCCGGGCGAGGTGCTGGTGGC
>PDGT01000026.1:2816808-2840494 GCA_003671415.1 Megathymus violae
GCTGCTCGGCGAGCGCGTTCTGTGCCGCGCGCTTCCCGCCGCGCCGCTCGCCGAGCCGCCCACTGCACCGCATGTCGAGCTATTCGTTCGCACCGGACCGCAAAAAATACTCGCCTCTGTCAACAACAACATCCTGTTAGAGCACGACCTGCTGGAAAAGTAAGTGCCTGCGCAAATTTTTATAGTTAAATAGAGGTTTTTTTTAAGTAAAATGTACGTTTCATTTGACAGTTTTAAAAACTTTCATAAACAAAACTTGTACAATTATAGTTGTTGCATTGTGTAAAGGCAATATTAATTTACACTGTGCGGAAGTAGTTGGTGACGCTAAAGTTTAAGTTAAAGTTATTATGCTATTAAATATAAACAAGTGTTTACATGGTGTTTAGCGTTCTTTGCAGGTCCTGCGTGTATGTATGAGTTCGGTACTATGCTCTTGTCAAAGCGAACCTGTTTACACAGGTATCAGGTTTTGGACGACGCTTTGATTGCGGAGAGCACTGTGGCAGATTACTTAACTTAATATGCTTTTACTAGTCGCTTTATAAGAACTATTACGGTAAAAACGTAATGTATTGTCGTCAAAAATAAAACACAGTCACATCGAATTAAAAAAAATAGTGACGATAATGATCCATTGGCTCTTTAACTGCCATACGAGTTAGGAATTAGAAAAAAATATATTTTTATATTATATTCATGAGACTTCTCAGCATTGCAGTACTATAATATTATGATTCCTCTTCTTAAATCCGTTGATAAGTCAGGTCGGAATAATTCCAGAAGAGTGTCTATTCAACCAACACTTAGTAAAACTCTGGAAAATATTTTAGTAAATCAAATACTTGAACATTTCAATAGAAATAGCATACTTCACCCTGGATTTACAGTCATAGTAAGTTGATGCACGTGCTAGGCTTTTAAAATACATCTTCGAGGTTTGGGAGGCATTATAGAATTCTATAAATGTATTTAGTGATCTGTTTAAAGCGTTAAATGGTGTTGAGCACGATACACTGCTTCTTAAACTCAATCACGATGTTATCAAATACAATAGTGTTAGTAGATATGATGCCAAATCATCAGAATCATCAATTGTCATGGGTCTGCCGTATTACAGAGTTTGATTTAGGTCCTTTCCTGTTTCTAGTTTAAATAAACGATGTGCCGTATTTCATTAACAATTGTTCAGTAAGTAGGACAAAACGGTAAATTAAATAATGAAACTGTTCATCACGCTAAGACGAATAAATCACCAAACTTCGCCGCAGTGGCTACCGCGCTCCACGGTCGCCCGGTTGGAAATTGGCATTTCCGGTACATATGGAGAAGGACGTAAGTTCGACTCTCGTTCGCGGTTTAAATTTAGTGTTTACAGAAACATTAACAATCCACAGTTGATACCTAAAAAAACTGTGGATTGGTCCATAAGCAGTGTTTCGTTATTTAATTTAAGGTTTTGCCTACCTTCTGCACATTTGGTAGTGCAAACTCTATACACTTCGTTTTATTGGCATTTAGAACTAAGTTGTTTATTGTAAATCAATGCGATACATGGGACAAAGCACTGTTTACATAGTCAAAATTTAATTTATTTCTTTCAGTCTTAAATATTAAAGATGTGTCATCAGCGAAGAGTACAATGTCCGCATGTTTGCTAATAAAATACGGCAAATCGTTAATTTAAACCAGAAAAAGGAACGGACCTAGAATAGAGCCCTGTGGAACAACACCCATTACAATAGACGATCCCGATGATTTGGTATCATTTACACTAACACATTGAACCCTACCCTTCAAATAGGATGCAATCAAATTGAGAGCATTGTACTTGACGCCATAGTGAATAAGCTTAAGAAGTAACGAAAAAATATTATGGTATATATGAATATATATAAATGACAAGAACACCTGGAAATAACACTGCCGGCCTCAGCTAATTCCGCGCAGGTTAAAACTTATCATAACATACTAATTGCCATATTTAACTGATTTTAAATTTTAATTTGAATTTGCTTTGCAACAACTTAATTAAGCTTCAAAATTCATTGTCAACAAAGTTACACTCATAATTATTTTTATTTTATACAGCAGTCGGTAAGCCATGTCTTGTTACTGGCATTCGTGCGCTGTTGGCCACTAACCTCTGCATTCAGTCGTAGTGGGTCAATGTGGGGGCTTTACCAGTTATTTGTGTACCACTAAGAACTTATGCTTCATGCCCTGTAGCGGGCCGATTATGCTTGAACCCAATATCCTAACATCACCTAAGCAGTTAATTAATTATATTCAAGAATATAATTAGGTCAATTATATTCAAGAATATAATTAACCAGAGCGGTTTCAATTCTTGATTGAGTCAGTAATGTTAAATGTTAAAAAATCCACGTAGTTTTTGATTTTGGCAATAATCACATCACTTATTACATTAGTATTCGACTTTATAAGAACAATCAGAGTGGAACTAGCGCGCCTTTCTCCTTTTAAACGCACGCAAACTATACACTGATTGAATACAAATTGAATAACGACTTCGTTTTTTATGTATACAATTAAATTTGAACAGAACATATATTTATTATAACACTAACTATATAAAACTTTAGTTTCAGTGTATTGTGTTTGAAAAGCCTGGAGTATTTTTAGAATTTATTTTATATTTATGCATATCGTTGGCTAGATTTCCTGGAGAAAATTAAATTTCTACGCATTATTTAATAGCAGAAATAATGCTTGTATAGAGAAAAATTTAATACCCTGACTTGTCATGTTGTCAAATTTCCAAAGAATACAAATAATACCATAACAATCTTTAATTTTTTGTAAAATTTTATTTACGATAAATAAAAGTCGAACTCGGTGGACACGAGTAGGTCGCATAATCTGAAAGATTTGCTTATCGTTGTAGCGGTAAGCTGCGGGAAGAGAGGGGCACGGAGCGCACAGATCCGGTTGAAGCGCTGCTCCGCAAGAAGGAACGCATCTTCCGCAGCGCGTCGAGCGGCAGCGCGGCAGAGGAGCCGCGGTCCGGCGCGCTGCCGCCGCCCGCCCTGCCCGCGCCCGGCCGCTGTTTTGACGTCTACATTGCCATGGCTGCCAACCCCTGGAACTTTGTGGTGACATCATTTTTCGGAGAATACTATAGAAGACTGATTAGTTTGTCCACGCTTGATACAAATACGACACTTTTTTACCAGACAATTGTCAACTATTAATTGACAATTATTACTTTATTACATTTTAATAGATTTCTATTAACAATTTTTTAAAATCTGGAAAAATACAGATGACTTATTTAAGTATACTGATGTTCGACTTCATACACTTCATACAGATCGTCAAACTCAATTGTAATCGCCGTCAGCTGTGAGTTGGGTACATAACTTAAAAACAACACAAATGAATTTGTTTCAAGTCATATATTCATTAAAATGACATAATGCCAAATTAAATTGCTCTGGGATATTGATATTAACTGCCATAATGGTTTAATTGTTGTGTGTTGCAAATCCATTTTAAATTAAAGCTACCAAATTCAACATTTCAGCTCTGTATGTTTACCGACATTTAGTAAAGTGTTCATAGTCCAGATCATGATTATATTGTAAATAATAATATAATAATTTAAAGGATATGCTGAAAAGTTTCTTTCACCGTTCCTTCTCCGATTCCTTCGAAAAGGTAGTAGAAGCAAGAAATGATGTGCTTAAATGTATTTACAAAATAAAATACCTAAATGATTCAATGAATTAGAATTTGAAATCGTAAAAAAATTCTGAAAACTGTCATTATTGAGGTAATAATTATAACTGTGAGTCTATTGTTATGTTTTCAGAAAAGTTTAAAAATTATTTCCTGAAAATATTAAAATTTGTCGTATAAAATATTGTTTCATTTCGGATTTAAAGGTGTTGGACACAAAACAATTAGATTTTATACCATTGTCGTATGATGATTGACTTTTAGCGGCGTAACATCTTCAACTCTTGCCTAACTCGATGGTTATATTAACCCCGTTGGTTTTGGTTGTTATCATTAGATAGCAGTGTGTAGGCCATGTAAGAGGCCTTCGAGTGTTACGACTTGGGTTGGCCACCTGGAAAAATGCAGTGAAGTCGCCCCAGGCATCCTTAATGATGATGGACTCGCGTCGCTAATTATCATTTATAGAAATGTCAATTATCGAATATGTTTTAGGTTCAGCCGAATAGTACAAGACATACGTTGCTGGCGATGATGTCATCTTTACAAACGGAGTGTCCTAAATTGTCTGAGCAAGATGCTCCTTCGAGCCCAGCGAGTGGTGAACTTTACACAGGATATTACGAAAAGGATTCATCTTGGTACAGGTAATTAGCTAGTAACGTATTCATTAATTTAATTATTAATTCTTTACCAGTGAACCCTTGGTGTCGCGGTCGGTGAGAATTTGCGGCAGCAATATGCGAGATTAATATATTTAATTTAAGTTTAAAAACTGCTTCAAAACAGGTATTATGTTGGTGGCTAAGTGAAGCGGATTAGTGAAGGCACAAGTTGCTTTGTCCATTGAGCGTTGCGCAACAAAATCTTTCGTGCGTTCACACAAAATTTGAGGTTATCTCACATAGCCCACACAATCTGTTATCTCCAGCTCTGCTGGATATATTTTTAAACAATTATAAATTATAACGCCTTATTTGAAAATTGGTAGAAAATATCTGTAATTATTGTTATAATAGCTAACCAGACAGACGTTATTTTGCAATACATTTAAAATAAAAAGTATTGTTTAAGTACAGAGCTCAGTGACGTCCAATAAGGGCAGCATTTGGTGTTATTGCCTCGAACTTTTGTGAAGCAGGATTCACCATGCGCGGAGAAAAATGGCTTTTGATGGAACAGTTTGCAAGAATGGGTGGAACCCGTTAAAACGCAAAAAGTTGATAATTACGTAACATACCCGCTTCTCGCCGAACCTGCGGGATCCAATCATAGCTGTGAGCCATCGTTTTGAGTAAAACAAACATGTTCATGCCGGCCTTACATTGGCGATTACTCTGATGTTGCCCATGTCCGTATGCGACGTTGAACCCTTACCATCTGGGCTATCGGCCGCTCTATCATCTGCCCTTCAGGCTTTAAAAACCATTTCTTATAGACACACCAACCATAATATATAAAAAGTTTTTAATACCATACCATTTATACACACATAGTTACATATAAACAGGGTGATAATAGCTGGGGCGGTGTCTGCGGAGATGGCGTCGGTGTACTTTTGCGACTACGGTGACCTGGCGCTGTTCCCGATCACGCAGTTGCGGCCCGTGCCCGCCGCCGTGCCGCTGGCGCGCTCGCTGCCGCCACAGGCGATCAAGGCGCGCCTCTATGGTATGTATAGACATAGCTAAGCTTTATGGCTGCCCTGATCTATCCAATTTACAGTATCACTGGAACTCCTATGTGCGGAATCACGGGAAATAGTGTAAATATGTCAGAATCTACTTGCAGCTCAATCGCGAGGACTAAGAAATATTGCCATATACTTAACGTCAATGTTATTATAAATATATATATAAAAATTCAGTACACTCCAAAACTATCTTTTAACTATACTCATTGTAAATTGTTTCCAGATGTGTGTCCGCTTCATCAAGACTGGACTGTAGAAGACTGCATAAGGTTTCAAGAGCTCTGTGTTGAACAGCAGTTCGTAGGCGTATGTAAAGATGTTGGCAAGGATCCTCTTAACCCTAGCGAACCTTTACTAACATTAGATTTGATTGACACATCAACCGATGAAGACATTTACTTAAATAAACAATTAGTCACAGAGGGTAGGGCACGCTTAGCCTCTGTTTCATAATTTCCATTTAATTTCCTTAGTTGTTAACCTCATAAACTAAAAATTTTGTTTTGGAAAATTTTTCATTTTTATTTTATGAAGGTGAACAACACATATTTATTTTACATTTATAGTGGATTTTATGCTGTTTCTCTGTTTTGTTATAATGTTGTATAGGTTTTGTAATTTTCGCTTCTGATCAAAATTGGTTTTTGTTTCCTGTAGAGACATTTTGTTTTTGGTTGATTTACCCAGATAAGAACTATATTGTAATCATTCTAAAAACAATGTGTTTATGCAAAAAAAAATATAAGTGGAATTGTTAATAGTTGTCATAATCTATATTATTCTACTCGCATTAGTGCTGTAGTCTACTAAAAGTAATATTTATTATGATGTTGTTATTCTCTCAAAATATAAATACTATTTCACATTCATTGTAGTGGTAATATGGCTTTGGATTTCAGCAACTCATTTAATTCTTATAGGGCCATCGTCTAGTTAGAAAGTGCAGACAATAGAAACAAGGGCAAAAATTCAGAAAATATACTTGAATGGAAAATGCAAACTTATTAAACTAAAGACAAACACTACAATTCCATTAATTTATTTATAATAATTATTAGAAATACAAAAATCAATACTACGACTTTACTACTACTTTTGGCGAGTGTAAAAGTTTATTGTTAAGTTTGGTGTGGCATTGTTCTGTAACTAAGACGATGTAAGTAAATGTTTGAGCTTGATGTGATGATGTTTGAACTTGATTTTGTTTAAGACTGTATCTGATATTGAATTGCCGTTATATCAAATAGGCAGATGATGAAGCAATAATCGCATATTGGATGAGCCTGTTGCTACTCGATATAATTTATGCCAAGGTTATTTTTATTAAAAACGTATGCACAGTGAAAATCAAATTAAATTAGTATTAAAGTAATTTGCAATAAATAATCCACGAGCACATTGTATGATGGATGGTATATACTTGTAGACATGCGCAGCACCTCTCCCTCCCTACCACAAAGGAAACATACACTTATAAATAAAAGTATATGCCGACATTCATACCATCACAAATACTTGTTTCGCCCCAAAAACGGGGCATCATCAAGATAAGTTACTTTGTCGTACGATTCAAATTATAATATCGATTTGTTTAACAATAAATGCCTTGTTTTTTTAAATGTTAGTTTACATACGTCCGTTACTTATTTCATGGAGATTTGTTTTTGTATCATAAAGGATTTACGTGATTAAAAAATAGTTAATCAAATCCTCTTTAGTCTATGATGACGTTATCTTTAGTTTATTGACAGTGTGTTGTCTCTATTGCCACACTAGCTTTACATGTAACTGCATAATTACTGCACTGATAGCAACCATAGAGGTATTATAGATAAGAGTTGGGAAGCCAGGTTTCCAACTGTCCTTCGGTTAAAAAGAGAGATAAGATTACGGTACCTTCTCTATCCCTCTTCTCGCGCATGCGTATTAAAGAACAGCTTATTTTTCAAATAATAAAATCAAAACAATTTACAAATTACACACGTTTTGTCATTTTATAAACACTACCAATCGCAGAAATTCAATTACAACAACAAACCGTCGAATCGTTCTATTATGCTCACTTTTCTCAGTAATTGCACATGCGCGAGAAGAGAGAGATAGAGAATCTGTAGCAACCTGGATTTCGAACTATGTTAACTGTACACCTTGACGTGTCGTAAACAGTTGCATTATTATTGAACACGTTCACTAGCGAGGCAAGATCGTGGTTGCTATGCAGTTTAGTTAGTTGATGCTTCAATGTTTATTTATGGAGGGATATCCAACATAAAGGATTGAAAGGAATAAAAAATTTAATATATTTCATAGTTTTCAATGGTATATATTATTACATTACAGATAGATACTTCTCCAGAGGGAATATGCAGGTCATTGAAATATTTATTAAATATTTTTATATGCGATCTGCATTGTTACAGAATTACACTGATTAATTAATTTTGTGTTTAAGTTTTATATTATGCAGTAATAATTATTAAAGTGTGAAAAAATGCGAGGGAAATTTAAAATATCAAAATTCCATTGTAATGGTAACCACAACATACATCAACATCCGCGACTTCTGCTGGTGTTACTTTTTATAATTGCTGTATTTTTTTACGATGTTGTACTTTGCATATAGGTACAATAATCTACTTCAAAATGGTTTCATGTTTTTCTCCATACTTTTCAGAAGCTCAAAGGTGATAAAATATTATTTCATACTAAATAGAAAACAGAATTCCGATTTGTAGCGTACTGTGAGTTTACCACAAAGCGCCAAGATAACTGCGTTTAAATGGCCCAAACAATATCGCATTTTTCAAAATTAGACTGAAAATAATTGTCGATTTTCCTTTGATTGAAATATTTGTTTGCAGAATTTTATTAACATAAATAATCGCGAAAAAAAAATGCATATTCCCTATTGGTTTGTGCAAAGCGTCAAAAATGTATTTAAACAGTGAGCCAAACAGGCAATTATATATCGTTTTAAGGTAAGCTATTTTAATCCAATTAACATCAGTGAGATATATGTTGATTAGGAATATAATAATATATTATAGTAGTCGTCGTATCATAAGATACATTATTTACAGGATTTATATGGGCTGTAATCGTCAGGTATCATCGGGTGATTTAAATGAATGAATCGGGGATGTTATGGAGCTCCGTAACCATAACCGAAACTATCGGATATCTGAAATAAAAATATAACCGTAACCGAATCCGATAAAAAAGTTTCGGATAATTTCGGATAGAGGCAGTCTAAATAAAGCACGTTATGACTGGTTTACGCCGACCGAGCCGATACACTAGCCGCGTCGTTCTCATTTTAGATTGTTTTTATTATTTAATTTGTTTTTTCTGTGATTACAATACCACATAAAAGCTAGAAACAAAGTCAAACTTTGTAAATACATTATACATTTTTTCAAAGTCGTAAATCACCTAATATCCGTTACCGAAATTATCCGAAACAATCAGATAATCCGAAATAATTTCATATCCCTAACCGTAACCGAAATCGGTAAAATATTATTCATATTAAAATTAGCAGTCTACTTTCATAAACGGCTCTATAAAGAAAAATGATTTTCATCCAGTTTTATAAAAGAATCACCCGATTGTTATTAACGATTACATCCCGATTTAATGATAACATTTTGGACTATATATCTGCTATAACATAAAGACATTATATAACCTATTTTTAGTTTTATATTTTAACTGCTGGGCGACATAGCCATTTGATTTATCATTGAATTAGCCATAGTATAAAATAATCTTACGCTAGCTAGGGACGAGGTTTCTGCAACACAATAGCTTATCAATGAACTATGTATCTTCATGCACCGGAAAAATAAAACCAAATGTATCAAATAATCGTTTTTTTTTTCTGTATTAAAATATTTTCTTTGGGTCAAATGAGCAGATGGGTCATTGTTTGGTATGTGGTGACCGTCGGCCATGCACATTCGTACCACTATTCCATCACGGTTCTTATTTAACAGGTTCACAATCAACAACATAATATGTGTTGTGTTCACATATATATTCTTTACTCTTCTGAAGTGGGACTCATAGGGTTAAGTATTTTAAAACGGATTTTACAGAATAAACTATATATAAGCTACAAAAAAGTGGCGGGGCGTGGCAACCGGGCATTTTTTATGCCTCATACGTCGAACAAAAATTACTTGGAAAAAACCTGAAAATAAATAATGTTTTTAGATGTGAATTTATTTAATATTATTGGTGAAAATAATTAAAGAAGTTAGAAACAATTCACACACAATATACGGAAACAACAGCGTATCATCGACGGCAAATATAATTGTTGATGTTTTTAATACAAAAAACAATTTAACACAAGAATAGTCTATAAACTTTAACAATCCATATATGGATTGCCATATATGTTGTTCAGACGTGTATCACACGTAGGTGAGTTTGGCTTTGTCTCAAAGGAATACCTTACATTCCGAAAACTAGTTGCCTGTATCTCGTGGCGTGACTAGCTCGATTTTACAAGTGACCCAAACGGTCACTTCTAGGAATATCATAGGTAGTGACCGATTACAACTTCGAAGGCACCTGATGATATGGTTTTCGTCTTGTTCATGTCTATCATGAGACACACATTGGCGTAGTTTGACGTGAGATTTTAGTAATAAGTGTGAGTATCTCTCAAAGGGTCACCTAACGCTGATTTCATTTTCTAATAAGCTACTTGGAAGGGTTTTTTTGCGTTTTGATAACTAATCGCATTAAACTGGATACTGTTCCTACTAAAAATGAAATAAGACGTAGAATAATTTAGCATTGTATGTATGGACATTCTTAACTTTCAAAATTGTAGTAACATTTAACCAGCAGTACACTGAAAGATTTCAGTATATAATATAAATGCCCTATTCTTCTCTGATATGCCTTTACACTATTTGGAGGGTATTTGAAGACAACTCGATATGTATACTTGATTTATACCTACATCGGCATTGATGGTATAAATCCAAATAATTTGCTCGGAGATATCATTCCAATAATAATTTGATAACTATAATAATTCTAATAACAATGTAAATTTTCAATTGTTGATAAAATACTTTTTATTTATCCACTTAAGTCCAAATACATTTTTTTAAACTTGTAGTTGATGACACTTTATGTTAATACAGTTTATTTCAAATGTTAATTCATTTTTTTTATTAAATACAATAAAATTAAAGTTGAATCATAATGTTTCTGCGTCATCAGCGTTGAAAGTAAGAAACACAGATGTCACGAAGTCTCATATACAATCCCAACTGATTTGTTTAGCTTAAAAATAAACATCAAATAATATTTTTTCTCATAAACTAAATACGAATTGACTTATATTTTTTATATTACTTGTTTCACGTAATTAGGTTGTTCTTACTCGCTGAAAATATGATGACATACTAATTAGGATATGTAAGCCTAGGTACTCAATGTCAACCTAACATTAATAAGATAAATTAAGGAGCGTATTTGAAGAAATAATTTTAAGAAATGTAAATAAGCAGGTTGGAGATGGTTCTGTTTTAACGGTCGTAGTATTTAATCTAATGAAAACTTTACCCACTGTTATTTCTACGTGCATTTCCTATGTATTATAAAAGAGAACTATAGATTTACTGCTTGGGCATTCAAAATGATTAAGTAAAGTAAAAATGCATGTGTGGAATGAAACAATAGTTTTAGTGGGTTCGCAGGAGGTCGGTACATTTTTTTTAAGTAAAATAACTTACTGCTTGACAACAATCCCACCTAAGGTGGTAAGTGGTGATGAAGTCTAAGATGTTGAATGCAGTAACTTATAATAGCCTATTCACTCTCCTCTTGAAGACTCCCACATCATAATTAGTCGGAAACACCGATGCGGGCAAGTTGCTCCAGTCCTTTGCAGTGCGCATAATAAATGCAGTCCGAGCAGGTGGTCCGTTCACTACGTAAGGGTGGATAGCTGCCGTACGTTGAGTCGTCCGCTGGAGGAACAGCGATGGGGGAATTAACTCGAACAATTCCTGTGTACACTCTCCAAAATGTAACCTATAAAAGACCGAGGCTGGCCACCGTGCACCTGTGCTCAAGGCTATGCAGATTGGTTTCAACCAGATTTGTGTCACCAATGAGCCTCTTTGCACGCATCTCCATCGGGTCTAACCCAGATAGATGACATTTGGCAGCACCAGCCCGAATGTGACAACAGTAGTCCACACATGGTCGAACCTGAACTTTATACAGGGTTAAAAGCTAATTCGGTGTGCAGTACTGCCTCACCTTCCAAGGACCTCCAGTTTGCTTGCAGCCGCTTTAGCCTAAGACTCGATGAACCAATAAAAATTGAGGTTCGACGAAACTTCAACTTCCAACAATTGGAGACGATCAGTGCATTCCAAGGACACATTCTGAATAGAAGCCAAGGTGAAAAGGCTCCTCTTAGCGCTGAACAGACACGTCTGTGTTTTAGTGGCGTTGAATCTCACAAGATTGACATCGCCCCATACTGCTCGAAGTGTGAGACGCATATGTTCCACCATGGCCTATCTTTCGGACTGTATTTCGTCTCTGCTGGCCCGAGGTTTCGCAAGGTATCTCTCCACTACTGTGCTGTCATCTGCATACCCATACATACATAAGGGTAATTGAAATCGGTCGATAGTTATTATATATTTTTATAGGTACGGGTTGCACGTTGGCAAGCTTCCAGGATTTAGGGAATATCCCAATTATGAGACAGGTGAACAGACGTGTCAACGCAGGAGAAAACTCGGGTGCTTATGCGGTTAGTTACGCGGATCTCGGGCAATAGAGATACCGCAGTGAGGTAAATCTGGTGGCATATTATTGTAAGTATCTAGATGCGAGTTTTCGGCAAACAGAGACGCGAACAAGTCCGCCTTCTCTTAGCCGTAGGAACCAGAGTGCCATCTGATTTTACCAATGGAGGCAGTGTGGGTCGACAGAAAAAGGTCAACAAAAAAATCTTATTAGGTATTTTGCCATTTTTATATTATTTATTAGTAGTATAACTCCCATGTGCATCACAACTTTTATACTAGTATCAGATATAGTATTTCAGTAAGAAATTCAGACATTATTTTATTTATTACAACTTTATTATTTTATTAAAACAATTCAATAAAAATTTGGCCTAGTTACCTTTTTTAAAAACTTTTTTATATAACCCTAATACAAAGTGGTCCTTAATAACTGATCCTTATGAATAAAATGGAAAATTGAAGACAAGCTGATCTAAGTGTAAAAAAATTTCTACCAAATGACTTGAGGAAACTAAAATTGGGGTGGAGCTGCTTGCGTCCCTACAAGGCTACTTCAACACTCAATAAAACACAGAGGAAGTATAAAAACCTTACCTTTTATTATTTTTTACAACCTAAGGCTTACATTATTTTCTAAGATCATCAGTTGATATTCCATACTTCTTCTTCAATGTGTCCAATTCTTCTTGTTTTTTCTCAATATCCATACCCTTGAAAGCCTTATTGGATCTATAATATAGTACTACCAAATATCTATTGCAAACATTGAAACCGGACAAATGGTCACATGCATTTTTTGCATCAAATATATCTTCATACACCACAAAGGCAGTTCCTCTGGTATCCGGTGTATTACCCCTGAAAATATTTTTTGATATTGTGAGTAAACTTTTATAAAACATTATTTAAAGTTCTACTTTTACAAGTTCTAACCCTACCAATTATATATTTAAGTGTATTGTGGGTTCTATCCCACTGTGTCCAAGGGTACCTCCCCTCCTTGTTAGACATCCTACTGAACAACAGGTGGAATAATGGCACCTGCAACTCCTGTTGTAAGTTCCAGAGCTCTATACCACCCAGTTTAATTCTGATGTAACTTAGTTACATTTTAGTTTTAACATGTTTAGGCAGTAGTGTCAGATCAATTAAAAATAGACTAAACATTTTATTGTCAGCTGGCAATGTATTTTTAATACATTTCCTATTAAAATACATATAATTTGTAATGACCACTTACTGATTGCATCTGATACACGCTATATGCTCATTTGCCAGCTGTAATAACTGTCTACAAAAAGAAAGATAATTGTGTATCACACAAAAGTAAACTAGAATGCCTGTTCAGTAAGTTTCTACTTTCTACAAGATTATACAAAGGTAAGACTTAATGATGATAATAGTAAAATATAAATTAGAATCTATAGTAGTTATTTAGATCATACTGTTTCCATGCATGTGTTTCATCTGTTTGATTCTAATATAGTTTGACACTAAGAGTAACATCAGATCTGGAATATATAAAATAAAAGTCATCTTCAACATACACACGGATTTGGCGAATAGCTCCATATTTCCCAAAGATATCATACATCTCTTCTGCTGAAATTTTATATGGCAAATTACGAATATACAATATTCTGTTGACTTCCGGTGGCAGGCGGACCTGTTGATTGAATCTTACATTAATTTTATATTGAAATGTAAAATACGAATTTAAATTTCGTTGAATTAAGTTTTGAAAAACTATAAATAGTCGAATAAGAAATATTAAGGAATTTTATAAATAACAAATGAATGTAAATACATAATTTTGGCACAAAATGTAAGAAATGTAAAGTAGCTGAACAATAGCTATATAAATCTGAGTAAAAATGTCGGAAAATTTGAATATTGGATTTAATAGATTAACTTAGATTCATTTTTACAACTTTCTTACAACAATCACAGAAATAGCACATTATGTTTGAAGTTAAAACTTAAAAAAAACCGTGTAATTTGCAAAGAGCTTTTCAAATTTATTTTACTTTGAGCGAATATTTAGATTGGTTTTCCGATATTAAAGTATATTTTCACGTACGTACACTACCGGTCAAAAGTTTGAGACCACGATAAAAAAATTAAGAAAACAAATAAAAGTCAACATATTTAAATCATTATGAAATACAGTTTTTATTTCCATGTTATACACAATATTTAAAATTAAAAAATTACGAATACAAAAGATAATACTAAATTACTAAAGAAAATACAAACAAGAGAGTTTACACAGACTTTTCATCAAAATATCCTCCTTTGCATTTTATTATTTGTTTTACCAATCTTGGCATGCGAGCAATTAACTTATTTATTGTCTCTTGCGAGATATTCTTCCAGCTGTCTTCTAAGGCATTCCACATGGCCTGCTGTGAAGAAGGACATTGTTCCCGAATGTTTCGGTCAAGTTCTTCCCACAAAAGCTCTATGGGGTTAAGATCTGGACTTTGGGGTGGCCATGTCAGGTTTTCCAACACTTTTTCTGACTGTTTCTCGTCTAAATAGCCCCTACATTATTTTGAACTATGCTTTGGATCATTATCTTGTTGGAAAAAAAATCCTTTGCCGATTAACTTTAGTCCGGAGGGAATAGCATTTTTCTCCAAAATTACTTTATACACCTCCTTTTTCATAATTCCTTTAATTTGGACCAGATTTCCAGTCCCATAGCCTGAGAAACAACCCCAGACCATAACAGATCCGCCACCATGCTTGACAGTCGGGACTACACACTGTGGCATCATCTTTTCTTCGGCGGAACGTCGAACGAAAATTCTTCTTTTTGAACCAAATATTTCAAATTTAGATTCGTCACTCCAAAGTACTTTTTTGAAATCTTTTTCGGTCCAGTCTCGATGGGCTAGGGCCCACTGCAACCGTTTTTTCTTATTCTGCGGTTTTAGAAGAGGTTTTCGAACAGCAACGCGACCATACAACTTGGCGTCTCGCAATCGTCTTTTCACTGTAGACACTGACACAGGTTTTTCCCGAGATTTGTTGACTTCAACGCGGATTTCTGGGGCTGTTAGGCGTCTGTTTCGCTTGCTGGTTACCATAATAAATTTGTCTTCACTAGAAGTCGTAGCTCTTGGTCTCCCGGAGCGCGGACGATCTTGATTACTGCCAGTTTGTTTGTACCGCACAATAGTGCGATGAACACAAGTCTTTGATAACTTGAGTTGAGATGCAATCTCACGTTCAGATTTGCCTTCATTATGGAGAACAACGATGGCAGATCGCGTTTCGATACTAATTTCGCAAACTTTTCCCATTTTAGAGACGTCTTGACTGTAGGAATCACAAAATCAGACTAACAGCGGATATTGGTAGATAACCATGAAAATATCGGGTTAAAATAAACTTAAAAACATATTTTAAAAATATAGAACAATCGCATTGTAAGATGATGTAAAAAAAATGAAGTGTCAGCTGCGGTAATGAGGTAATAAAATTTTTACAATCGATTATCGGACTAGCTCTTCTTCGGCTCACATTGCAGTTTGGAAACAATGCTGGTTTATGGCCCTTTCCTTGGCTTATATACAAAAGAATTAGCTTTTAGGCAATCTTTAAAAACAATAGAATATGCAGGTGTGCAGATTACTTTTTATCACCAATATTTTAAGAATATTTACTAATAACAAAAATCTTTTATTAGTGGTCTCAAACTTTTGACCGGTAGTGTACGTACAAAGTACGTAGGACTTAGAAGAACATGAATTTAGAACGACTTCCACAACCCTCCTATTTTCGCTACAATTTAACTTCTATAATCATGTTAAAATCACATACAAATAATAAACTTACATTTGCTCGTCTTTGGAGAGCTAAAGCCATCTTTTCAAAGTATTATTTTCAACAAACTTATTTTATTATTTCTTATTGCCTAATAAACATTTATTACAATTATAAATTCGTCAAAGCCACAAAAAGCAAACACACTAAGATACTGATAAATGTCACTATGTGACATTCAATCTTGCAACAGGTACAAGCTATGATAATAGGACCACACCACAGATTATGTGATGCTGAGCACACAGTTCAATTCACACTTTAACAGACTATTTGGAGCATAGATACTTAAGTCACAAAGTGATAACGAACAACAGAATATATATATTATGAAATGTATTTCACTGCAGATACACAAGTGTGACGTGGCGAGACATGACGTGCCAGTATGGACTCGAAACATTTAGTATAGCGAAACTTACACTGCTGCAATGTGTTTTGACGCAATGAATTGGTATAAGGCTTCAATTAATATATGACGCTATTTGAGGACGCGCCATGACATGATAACATGGTGTACAAATCAATTAGTTTTGTAATCTAATAGATGCGCATCTCGCAATGTAAAATTTTATACGACCTATTAATGAATATTCGAGATTACACTTATGAATGTAACTTGTTCTTGTTAGGATAAATTTGAAAAATAAATAAATTAAATTTATTTTAAAATAATTGTTACTTTTAATGCACAATAATAATTATTATTATAAATTTTAAACAATAAACTTTAATTTTACACTACGAATATTTTATATCGTATTTTGTCAGATCCTCGAGTTTTAAATACTTAAATGGGTGTGTTTACCAAAGTATGAAGTACAACTGTTATGCATAATTACAAATCAACATGCTTAGATTCATTATAACTCTATTAAAAAGTAGAATATGTTTTCAATCTAAACTCCTTGTACAAGTGAAAACAAATATGTTTTTTAATTTACAAATGCGTACTATCTTCACTAATAGATGCACGATACGTTCTTCCTCTTCGCAGTAAAATCACACTTATACACAATAACAATAACAAGGTAAGAGAAACCCCACACATCGCCAACACGCCGCCACGCAACCGACTTTCATCTGCAACCAGATAATCAAAGAGATGGGAATAATGGAATAAACACCTATTTTTGTATATTGTTCTAAAGATACTTTTTAAAATTATTTCCTTCTTAAATGTAAGCCACATACAAGACAATTTCGGTGAATATCTGAGTAGGATTCAACTCGACTTAATAATCCCACCAGTCAAGAGGAGGTCAAGACGTTTAGTTGAATGGATCAGGAGAGATCTTTCTCTGTCAGCAATTATTGCGGCCATGCTTACGGAGAACGTTTTGTGAAAGGCTGTGGCCTCCTTCTGCGAAAGCGAAACGATGAATAAGGAGATCAGAGTAGACTGGAACCAAAGTACAGGCAAATATTTTCGAGATAACTCATCATTCATTCATCCTCAAATAACAAAAAAATTTACATAGTGTTTTCTTCTAGCAAAAACGACTTGTGGTGTCATTTTCATTAAAAAAATTCTCTATGGATGCATCTAGTTTTCATATTTCTATTAATCCTTACTTTGTAAATATGTAAGATGATGTTGGTAAGACTTGTCATATTTTGATCTTTCTGAAATTAAATATTGTATGTATGTATGTATTGTATTATTGACATCATATTATGTAATCAATTGTCAAACATTATTAGCAGATAAAGACTTCCAACTATTAACGATGCAGTGCTGAGCCAGAATTCCCCTTTGTGATTAAGTATGTCTGGACCTATTTACCCTACACCGCGGTTTCGGTGTTGATTGGTAATGGGTTTAGCGGCTCAAATGCCACAGGAATGGCTTAACGTTTTGTACCTAACGAAACAAGTCAGAATTACTTAGTACAATTTAGTGTTGTGGCCTTGTAGCACAAGATTTAAAATGTTTTTTTGTTTAAAATCTTATTCAAACAAGATTAATTTTGAACACGCAAACAAAACCACATATAATTATAGTTAGGCAATTATTTTTGTCACTAAGTTATGTACCCACGTACCGTGCCGCCTGTGCACTCCTACTTGAAATCGTGATTACACAGCTCTAACAGCGTCTAAGGTATAACTAAGCATTATTAGCAGTTTTAAGTCTGGGACTTATGGTTGGTACATTGATATCGAAAAAACTAGGAGATTCTTTAATACGTACTTTAGATACAATAAAATATCTTTACATTTCCTATAATATATTTAAACGCTCCGAATGAAACATACCTTCACCAGTTTGAAATTGTTCCGAGTGTTCACTTTTAAACACAGAATCGATAAGTTGTGGTAAATATTGTAACCAGAATAACATATCCCTGTTAATACTACGATCATTACAATTCACAGTAGCTTCATCGCTGAGGCAAATTTCGTGAATATTTGGATATTCTAAGACATAACGCGGCCATTCTTCTTCATTTCCAGGTGCCCTATAAGATAATGATATTGTAATGTTATAGAGGTAGAAATCGATATTTAAAAACATTAAATTTATCCCATACCCAAATTTTACAAAATTTACGATGTATTTTCGGAATATTGATGATATTCTCTTTTCGTTTTTCATAGATGGCCTTCTTGCTACTTGTAATATTAAGGCATCTCCTAGCAAAGCAAGTAAATCTGCTCCGTGGACAGCACCTGCAATTTTTTTTCAAAATGGTATTCTAGTTTAATGTTTTTCGCTCACTTTCACCCGGTATAAGATTACAACTTTTCTTTACAATCTTTATAACTAAAAGTGTTATAATTACTTTAAACAAGTTCATATATTATATATATTGACCGATTGTAAACCTACATAGGTCATGATATGATGTGCGACCGTCACGCGGAATCCTGAATGCAAATAATTCTCTCATATAGGTCCTGTACGAGTACTTACCAGTGAAATTATAATGTTTTCCTGTTAGATCTACAGCACTCGGATGAGAATAATGATAAACATATAGACGAGGAATTCGATTCGCTAGTTTTCTAGCAATCATAGCGTCCCCTGCACTCCATTTTGCTGAAGATTCCATGTTAGCAACATATTCAACAGCTGTCTTATTCAGAGTAATTAAATTTGAACCCCAATATTCCCACCCAATTGATTGCGTTAGCTAAAACCCAAAATGTATTTTGAACAAATAAGAAAAATTGGATGGACCCATACAAATTATATTTTACATGCTCACACTTTATTTGTCGCAGTTTATAAAAGGCAGAGTTTACATGAGCCCAAAACTTGATTACTTAAATAAAATATTAAAATACACTGCAGAGTGGTAGCTAATGGTTCCTTCCCTGTCTGGTCCCATCTACCATCCTAATTCTAGGAATCTAGCGTGAAATATTTTAGTGTGACGTGTTACGATTGCAATGTTGTAGGGATAGCAAAGAGGATTCCTCGCTTTCATCTTTCCATTACGGAACTCTGTGGGCGGTGATGATCACTTATCATCAAGTGGCCCATTTGTTCGTTGGTCAGTTATTGATATAAAAATATTGATATATCGTACAGTGTTTTACCATCAATAAAGCTTCAGAGCGATCAAGTGAAAGTATTCGTAGGACAGCCGGTATTATTTCAGTTGTAGCATATTCGAAGACAGTCATTGGATTTTGTTGCATAAGATTACTGTATTTTGTGTTATCTAAAAATTATTTAAAATAGATTAGATTGGTATAGTTATTAATTTTATTACTAATTATGTAGGTATTACAGAAATATTTAAATGTTATTATAGAAACACCTTTACCTAAGAAATTAATAGCTTCAAGATTTGTGCTTCCTATGAGCAAATCCAGTGGTAACTTTTGATATGATGTCGTAGACAATATTTTATACGGAGAAGATGGTAAGTACTGCTCAGATGCAGGTAAAAAATCATCTGGAACCGGGTGTAAGTAGTCTTCTAATAGGTTTTCGTTCTAGAACAATTTTTGATTATCATTTTCCCATATACCACTAGGTAAAATGTATTTTATAGGATAAATTTCTTACCCATTTAAAATTCAAAATATCTGAAACAGGACGAGCACGCATACACTGCAAAATTTCGCGATCTGATTTGCTTGTGCATCCTAGAAATTTGGCAATATCACGACTTATTCTGTTCACTGTAGATGAGTTATAACTGAATTTTCTGTCTAACAATTTCCATGCATCTCGTGGAGACATTATAATAGCTCGATGGAATAGACCTGTGTTTTAAAAAGACGAGTAAGTGAAACGCGTAAAAATGTCAAAATATTCAACATTCAAATTTTAGAATATTTTAACTGTAAGGTGTACAACAACTTTTGTATTTCGTAAAGGCACGATTGGCCATCAGTAATAATACAAAAATTTACAGTACCCCTTGCAGTTAAAACGTATAATGACCGCGATGATATAACTTTAAAATCATAATGAATTAGTTTTGTTATGGATGGCATTGCCAAGTCGCATTCATTTTTTCACAGCGTTGCAGAGTTCAAATTTAAAGGAGAAAATGCACGTGTGACCATGTGATGTGACTGTAGTCTCGATATATCGTTGATTCCGATTCTTTTGATTTGCTGCACCGTTTGCTGCTTAAATACCAAAAAAAAAACATTTTATTACCGACTGGCCGAGGGGACAATATGTGATGCAGGACACTGTTTGCCCCAGAAGAATGACCTGCGAGGGTGACTAAAGAAGGGTCGCCTCCAAAAGCTGCTATATTTTCCCGTATCCACACTAGTGCCAAATACTGATCGAGTATAGCAAGATTACCACGGGTTGCCATAGACATCAAATTAAAAAAGGAAAGCAAATGCAGCCGGTAAGCAACTGTTACAACTACGACACCGTCTGCGGCTAGCTCTTGGCAAGGTAGACTAATTCCCCTGTGAGACCATGACTCATTGTACAGTATTACTAGTACAGGTTGTAATTTGCCGTCCACTCGCTATCTGAAAAGAAACAATTATTTTGTATCTTTATTTATTAATATTTATTACTTAAGACCGAGTATGTATGATAGGCGAATAACTTAGACCAGAAACGGTGTTACCGTACTAAAAATACTTATTTATTTTTAAGTGTTATCAACATCAAGCCGCGAAATGGACCTTCGAGCCCGATATTAAATTATTTAATAATGCGATCAATTTGAAGCCCATATACCTACTTTTTTACCAAGAAACGTTTAATTAGTTTTAAGGTTCTTGTTTATTAATTGTATAAGTACTTGTTTATTTAGGATTAATGTAAAGTAAAACCGAAATATATCACAATGTCATTTTTTTATTTTAATTTCTAATACTATCACAGGTATGAGTTTTATTTAATCAGTGTCCTATGATTTGGAAGTACATTCCGAATATTGATGATTCTTTCCGGACTTCAGGCTTACCCTTGACGTCCATATGTTAAGAAAAAGGCAGTCTTCACTGAACTCTGTGTCATTGATGCCAGGTTGAGGGCATCGTTGCGGCATTCGGTGTGCATAAAACGTCCGTCTCCATCCTGTATGCTTCTCTGGGGGCTTAAAAATGATATAGTAGGTCCACGTTTAAAATACAATACAATCTGATTAATTTTATTGTGTCCAAGAATGTTACAGCACGCAAGGTCGTCTTAGGGTATGCCGGGGAGTTTAGGCACATAATAACTTGGGGTTTGGCCTTGTTTTTATAAATCTTAAGTGAGTGATATGGAGTATTTCTTCCACACACAGCTATTATAATACAATATGTATAAACGTTTAATAAATTTGATGCTGTAGAAAATTGTGTCATTCGAATCATCAGCGTTCATTTGATTGAACGGAATCATTGACGAATTGAACCGTATAACTATCGTAGTCCCTAACCACTTAACGTACTACTAAACGAAGAAAAAAGTTAAACCCGTATCGATTAGAACAAACCTTCAAGCTTCACATTTTTTTATCATTTCATGCATATTTTATGTATATATGTCGAAGTGCTATGGCTTGAGTTCTTCAACAAAGGTGCAAAATAAGTTCTCCTTCAGGGCCATAGGTACGTTGGCTAATTATCTGGAATACCATATGTCCATGGACAACGGTCCCCACTTAATATCAAGTGATCCGTTTGTATTATTGTCAGTCTTTAAAACCACGCATATAAGAAGAACAAACAAGGTTTACTAAAATAACTCCAAGTTCACCTGAAGTAGCAATGCACAAGTCATTTAGTTCGAAAAACTAAAAAAAGATAATGTTTTAAAAGTCCACTGCATTTAGAAATATTAACGTCAGTTTCTAAATTCGGGTAATTGTACCAGAATTTCAGTACTCTAATTCAATTTCCCGAATTTCAGTAAATTTCGAAACTGAAAACCTCATTTATTTTCACCCTCTAATGGATACACAATTTATAATTATGGGTACGAAGAATGCTATTTCTTCATTTAAAAGCATAGCCATACCAGAATTTTTTACGTTAATAAAATACTTGGTAAAATAAGTTTCTTATTTTTTGCCTAAACTAAACGCAAAAAAGAAAGTAGTCTTCATTTCCTTCAACTAGTAGGTGCTAATACTCGTAGCTATGAAAATAATATAAATACGTAAAACCCAAAATTTTACACTTACAGAAAATCTTAACCTTCCGATCGGTGCCATAGCGTAGGGTATTCCAAAAAATATTTCGATGGGAATAACAGAATTTTCCATGTAAACCTTGATCTAAAATTAAAATTCATACTAAATGAATGAAATCTATACTGTATATCTAATTAATTTTAATTAACATAACTTACCCCAACTATACGACCTTGTGATAAATTGACAATAGGGTCTTGTCCTAATACAGAAGATGTTAATGTTAAACCAAATAACCACACAATTTTCCAAATAATCATTATCACGCTCATAAATTTACAAATCGCTGTGGTTGAGTTATTTACTTCGTATTGTTGACCACAGTAGTATGAAACGTTTGATGCGCAAGCGGTAAAACTGATGTGTGGCATGGGTTTTGTCTGGACACGTAGGTACATATATTCAACACAGTAAAAATTTGATTGAACAATGATTACGCTCCAGCCCATGACGCAAAACGCGAATAGCGAAACGGCCATATTCATTGTTCTAAATACAGTCATTCTGACGAATACATTGTCACGGCATCCATTTATTTCCTGCCTGCTCAAAATATAGCTTATAATTTACACGAATTTCAGTCTACATAGCGTAACCCAGTTAAATGCTTACAACGACACTGCAGGTTCTACATAAAGATGATTGAGAAGTACGAAAACTGAAAAACTCTGCAAGTTTCGAAGAAAGACAATATATTTAAGTAGTCATAAACAGCCCCGGATCTTCAATTATTTTTAGGCGGGGCAAAAACTGAAAAATGCCGCCCCCGCCCACTTATATTTATAGTACCTTTATCATCTTTATAATTTCAACTATCAGATGTCCACTAATTGATTGACATTCAGACAAGTGTCGTGCATTCCCAACCCCGTTGCCCGCTCTTCGACCCCTACAAGCCCTGGGGATCGATACGCCCGCGGATAAGCTGTTGGCCGCAATAGTGGCCGTCAGTGAAGCTCTAGCCCCGAGATTGTGGGGGCCATAAGAAGGGCAATTGCCGCGCTGTTCGGGTTCCAGTATGACAACAAAACTTAGAGTGCTGTACTGGAACCCGG